>JANRMT010062794.1:16590915-16679450 GCA_026402145.1 Polypterus bichir lapradei | reverse complement strand
GGACGTTTTTACCCGTGCACAATCACAAAGTGATTTCAAGTGAAGCTGCTTTTATGGGAGACACAAATGCACCAGTGCAACTTGCCCCACTTTCCTTGTTGCCAAGTAATGTTGAACCAAGTCGTCACTACGGTGTTCCCAAATACGCACTTTGCTGATAAACTGAGCGCACTGAGTTTGCACGGCGCTTTGGTGACTTTGAAGAACAAAAAAAGTCCGTCTACATGCGGCGCGAACCTTGTGCATGTTTGGTAGCACATATCTGTGTGAGAAGCTCTTCTCAGTGATAAAGACTAACAAAACAGCACACAGGAGTCGCCTCACTGATGAGCACCTGCAGTCCATCCTGAGAATCTCCACAACACAGAACCTCACACCAAACATAAACGAACTTGTTGCCAAAAAAAGATGCCAGGCGTCCAGCTCTAAAATGACATATGAGCAAAGACAACTGAATGATTTGATTTGTTATTGCTGAAAGGAACACATTTTATTTATATTTCCAGGTTTTGTTATGCAGCATGTTCATATTTGAATTTGTATAATTTTGACAGGATATATTTTTATGGAGAGCAAAATCTTTTGGGATATTTAAAATCTAAGTTTATTTTTTATATAAAATTACATAAGAGTAAAGAAATTTGAATGTTTGTTCTTTTAACGTTTACTTTATTTCTAACTTGTATGATTTAGACAGGATATATTTTTATGGAGAGCAAAATATTATAAGTTGTTTAAGGTTTGAGTTGATTTATTCAGGAATAATATTCCTGTCTGTTTTTACCATTCCTACCAAAGATATTTCTGTCGACTAAATAAAAATTCCTTCTATTTAAAATTTAAATAGAACTTGAACAAATACGATAGTTCATAATATCCACGCAGACTTGCACGTAAGAGCGGGAGTTATCCGTTTTAACAAGCAGCGTATTGCACTGATACGAAATAGCTGTGTGTATATATGTAGATATGTATGTATATGTATATATATGTTTATATATGTGTGTGTGTATGTATATATATATATGTATTTGTGTGTATATATGTGTGTGTATGTATGTATGTATGTGTGTATGTATATGTATGTGTATATATGTAGATATATATATATGTATGTATATATGTGTGTGTGTATATATATGTGTATATGTATAGATATGTATATATATATGTTTATGTGTGTGTGTAAATATATATATATTTATATATATATATATATATATATGACAGCAACACTCATCACTCACAACAGTGACAAAACAATTACATTGACAATCATGTTACGTTATTTTCAAAATGTTTCCTTTTGTTTTTCATTGCTTCTTTAACACACTACTTCTCCGCTGCGAAGCGCGGGTATTTTGCTAGTATGTATATATATGTGTATACATATGTAGATATATATATATACGTGTGTGTGTGCATATATATATATATATACACACACACATATATATATACATATGTATACATATATGTGTGTGTGTATATATATATATATATGCACACACCCCTGATTACAATGACAAAACAATTACATTGTCAATCATGTTACGTTATTATTAAAATGTTTCCTTTTCTTTTTCATTACTTCTTTAACACACTACTTCTCCGCTGCGAACGCGGGTATTTTGCTAGTCTATACTAATAAAAGGCAAAGCCCTCACTGACTGACTCACTCATCACTAATTCTCCAACTTCCCTGCGCTAACCGAAACCGATGTACGTACTTATTTTGGTGGTATGACACCACTGTCGGCCGCCATATTGAACTTTCCAACGTCACTAATTCTCCAACTTCCCGTGTAGGTAGAAGGCTGAAATTTGGCAGGCTCATTCCTTACAGCTTACTTACAAAAGTTAAGCAGGTTTCATTTCGAAATTTTACGTGTAACGGTCATAACGGTCGACAACGTCCGCCATGTTGAACTTTCTTATTTATGGCCCCATCTTCATGAAATTTGGTAGGTGGCTTCCCTGCGCTTTTTATTTAATTCACGGCTTCTCCGCTGTTTTGTTGTTAATTTATTATGATTGTAGTTATTGTGTAGGTATTTTAGACTTACTTTACATTGTTCAGGTACCCATTTCCTTTATCGTTCCAACCGTACCCCCATTAATATGTCTATCGAGGTGATCGCCATCAATCAAAGAACTGTCACTTACTGAGTGGTTTCCATGCCCAGAGATGGCACCTGACTTTTACATTCTCTGTGCTACATATTGCACGGCCATATCAAGCTTACTCTTGATATCCGGAGGAACACTGTGTCTTATGTATTGAATGATGGGGACAGGTTCAAGGTGTGGACTGATGATGGTACAGGAGATAATTATACTACACAGGAGCACTATAAGAGTGAAATGCTTAAGCCCTTCACCTATGGTTCTGCATGTGAGTTGATGGCTGCCGCTGAATTGTTCGGTTGTCGCTTTCAAGTGTACCGAAATGGCCAAATATTTTACACCTTTCAACAACCGACAATGCCTCTTAAACATCTTAGATTCACAGGTGACGATTTCAGTAGTGGACACTTTGATGTTTATGAATGTTTAAACTCTCAAAAGCTGGATGTGAAGTTATCGATGGAAACCAGGTGTGTGCTTACAACGCTTGACAGATGCCGAATGTCACTTCAACACAACAAGTCCTGCAAAGACTGTCATAATTGAAACAAACCATGAAACTCAAACCGATTATGACAACAGCAATCCAAGCTGTGAGATTTGAGACAGGATTACTTTTCACTTGGCCAAATGTACGTTGCATGCTCAAGAGTAAGCTCAGCGCACAGCTTGGTCATATTACAACCGGAGGGCCGAACTGACAATGTGGTATACAAAGAGATCCTTAGCAAATAATTATTGGTATATTTTCCCTCAGTTTAAAAAGGTTTAATTTTCTTCTTAATAAAAATTTTAAGGCAGTACTTTGCCGCTGCGAAGGTATTTTGCTAGTTGTGCTAATAAGTACAAACAGTTCTACAAGGAGCATTTGATGGACTGAGTGATTGCATTTGTAGTTCTTGGGATGAAACTGCGATGTCCCTACAGGAAAGGCTCTGAAGTGTTTGCCTTATGAGAGCAGTTCAATAGACAGTGCGCATGGCTGAGGCAGCATGTGCTTCATGCTGTATACCGATAATTCTCTTTCCGATCAGCTGCTGTACAGCTGTGATTCCACACTCAGGTACAGTGGGATAAATAGTCTGAGTGGTGCATTGAGAGGAAGAACACTAAAGCAGCTATGGTATTTGGAATAGTTTCGCCATTCGGTGGACCATTATATTGTTACAGGTTAATTACAATCAGATACCTTAAACTAATAAACAATATGCGGTTAATTGCAGTGTATTTATAAAGCTGCGTCAGGGATGTGCATCTAAAAAAGAAAGGGAAAACACACTTGAACAAAAACAACATTTTTGTGCGTATGCACCGTTTATACATGAGGCCCCTGGAGTGTCAGGACAAGAATGAAATGAAATATAGGAAATTTGCAATGACAATTAACATCAAAGCATCTTCTTTTCCTGAATTGTACCAGTAAACAATCACCTTAAAACATCTGTGTAAACGAAGCAGAAGGCCAGGGAATGGCTGTGATACCTCAGCCGTAATGATTACTTTATAACCTGCGAACAGATGGACGGTGGAAAATTAGGAATTATTAAATTAGTTTACAGCTAGGGAAACAAAGGAGTTCGAGGTACTTAAAAAATGAAAGACTTTGAGCATTGACATCTGTCATACGATCCCGAAGCTGCACATGGAATGTTAAAATAAATATTGCTTGCCCATGAGGCCAAATCAGAAGAAACACCAACAACAAAAAGGATATTATAAGAGGGTGAAGGTGACGTCAGCAAAGGAGAGAGATGTACGGCATTGGTGAAAGCATCTTATAAATAGCACCAATTTCTAGATCAAAAGTCACGACAGGACAAACTTTCAATCAATTTGTATGCTAAATCCCGGTCAGTGTGAAAACTAACGCACGTGCACTCACCTTCTGTCCCGCCCTGTCTCCTCCCAGAATTACTCTTCTTTGAATATGCAAATCAATATAAATAGACCTCAAGCTCTGTTTTCTGTAAAAAGGCAATGGCAAAAGCAAGAGGGGAAAATAGAAGAATTTCATCAAATACCAAGTGGAGGCAAAGAAAAACGTACTATTTGTTGGTTTATACAGTGGAATAAACAAGAAAAGGAAGTTGATCGAGTGACATAGCGTGTCGGGAGAAACAAGCTCAAGTTCACAATGTTGCACAGTGCCCAACATAAAAAAGAAGTTGTCAGATATCAAAGTCGCCGTGAAAAGGCGAGATGTGGCCCACCGTCTGAGTGTCATATGGAAGCTTATTAGGGTACAGTGTGAAAAAAAGGCACAGAGTAGGAAAAAAGCACAAAATGTTAACTTCAATCTCAAAATATCCACTTTAATCACGTAGTTTATTTTATCATTAAAGTAGAACATCATAAACTTCATCTTAAATTCATTTAATTTACTAGTTTCAACATTGTATGTTGGGCATGCCTCGTTCATACAGCACGTATATTGAGGGACTGTTTGTATATCTATGTATGTGTGTGTTAAATTAAAGATGCAAGAGCAGAATAATCTGGTAATGAACATGATGAGTTCACTTATCCCTAAATAATACATCTAGGCCCTACAAGAAAGCAAGTAATAGTAGTTCAAGGGTAATAGTACTATAATACACCTGGCATAAGAACATCCTGGTCTCTGTTAGAGTATCTGTGTAGCACTTTCAGGAGTAGGAGTGACAGGCTCTTGACCACTATTGTGTTTGAAACTTAAGTGATTAGTGAATGTCACAGGTGAGTACTGCAGGACGTACAAGTAAATCAAGGCTAATAATTTGGGCATTCCCAGTATTATCCCATCCACCAATATAAAAAGAACTTTGGAGGTTAAAGTACATCTAAATAAAGATACAAATCATGAAATAAATGATAAAGTACAAATCATGAAATACTGTACATAAGCAGTTAAAGACCTAGCAATGATCTTTAATAAAAAACAATAGTAGACCTGAAAATCATTTAATGTTATATTTAAAAATATTTTTCCTCATAGCAGTCTGGAAGACTATGGCAAGAATCTGTTTCAGGAGGGTTAAACTAGGATCAAATTATATTCAAGTGATGACTGATTAATTACTGTGACTAGGCAAAAGCAAATATGAATATGAGGCCAGAGACAAGTGGTACATAATGATTGTAAACAAGGGCATGTACAAGGATAAAGTATGACATTATGAAGTAATCAAGCATGTTCTACTGCTCCATCAGTTTGTAGCTAAGAGACTTTGTAGCTCAGTTCAACATATACTTAAGTGACAACAAGGAGATGAAGAAAATACATAAAAAGAGGCAAGTAGACATGATTGCCCAGATATACTGATAAACTATTCATACAAAAATTCAACAAATGATAATGTATCATTAGCTGCCAGTTCAATAGATATACTGTAGCAGGAGCAGAATATGCTAAAAAATTAGTTTTCAGTCTGACTCTAATCATTGTGTTGGTAAAACCTTCCCAAATTAAAAGCTTCTGTAAATAAAAAATGTAAAGTTTAGTTTGACATCTCAATTGGAAGGTATGATTTGTGATTGCCAATACACATTACTGTGTGGGTATTAATAAGTTCAGCAAGCTAAACATTGACAGTTTTGTAAATTAAAAGAAGGATTTTGACATGGATTTTAAATTTATTTAAAAGTCAATGAATAGATATAAAAATTGATCTTACTCTCGAGTTCCTTTTATGAATCTTGCTCCTGCATTTTGGATTAACTGAAGAGTGTAGAAAATATAATTTTCAATGTAATCAGTTTTGCTTTCCACAAGCACATAAATTACATTCTGAGTCCAGCATGATAAGAAATTACTTTCATTTTGCAGCATTTTGAGCAGAGGAAATCAGATATTTAATATTGAGTTAAGTCATTAGTTAAATAACTACTCTCATTATGCTATTTCGATATTTTAACATGCCTTTTGATTTTTTTCAATTCTATCTTTGCTTTGGGCTTTATTGAATAATCTGTTCATTTTTCAGCTGCACGCAACATGTAGACTTTCACAACAGTGGACTATTGTGAAAGTCTACAGTTTTGACAGTGTTAGCTGTTAAAAAGTGAATGTGTGATTTAACAGCTAAACTAGCTGAGAACTAGAGGTTCAGTTTCCAAAATACAAAATTATAGCTATTACCCACTAAAATTGACTTGATTTTAACCTTATGTTTATAAAATTGTCAGATGTTAAAAACAGTGCTGAAAATGTACTTTTAAAGTTAGCATGAAATAACCAAGTTCATGTCTAAAAATAAATACTGGCATTATTAGACAGTTACTGTACAGTGCATCCGGAAAGTATTCACAGCGCATCACTTTTTCCTCATTTTGTTATGTTACAGCCTTATTCCAAAATTGATTAAATTCATTTTTTTCCATAGAATTCTACAGACAACACCCCATAATGACAACGTGAAAAAAGTTTACTTGAGGTTTTTGCAAATTTATTAAAAATAAAAAAACTGAGAAATCACATGTACATAAGTTTTCACAGCCTTTGCTCAATACTTTGTTGATCAGTCGTGTAGCGTAGTGGGGGCGGCCCGCCCCAGGCGGCACTTTTAGGGGGCGGCAAAATTTTACAATAAATAATAATATCTTGTAAAAATTTGAACCATTTCATTTCAGATTTTTGTCGCTCCTACGATTCGGACTGATTGAAATGAGCATGGAATTTTTCATTACTTATTCTGCGACGAAACTGGGGAATCCCCTTTCTTTAAATGAATGTATAATAATGACATCTTGCTCATTGTAGCGACTGGCAACACCGTCTGTACTGACTTGTAGGGATTCCCCGTATTTTATTTTGTGCTTGGATTGATTATCTATACTAATAAACGGCAAAGCCCTCACTCACTCACTCACTCACTCATCACTAATTCTTCAACTTCCCGTGTAGGTAGAAGGCTGAAATTTGGCAGGCTTATTCCTTACAGCTTCCTTACAAAAGTTGGGCAGGTTTCATTTCGAAATTCTACGCGTACTGGTCATAACTGGAAGCTGTTTTTCTCCATTTACTGTAATGGAGTTCAGCTGGAGGGGCGGAGTTCATATGACATCATCACACCTCTCACGTAATCACGCATTACGTAGAAAGCCAGGAAGAGCTACAAAACGCGCTTTAGAAAACATGCATTATATAATTAAGAAGGCAGCGAAACAATTAGAAGCGAGCGAGTGACATATATATAAAACCATATTCAGCAGCTCACGTGAACTGACGCAGTGCGCAGACAAAAAGTAACAGTTGCAAAGAGTGCTGAACAAAAACTGAATTACACTGCTACGCTCAAATAGATAAACCACACGCCCACGTCCGAGGTTCGATTCCCGAGAGGGGATGCACTAAGTATGTACGCGCGCTTCTCGATTTATTTTAACCTCGCATCCCCTTAGTTTGAGACGTATGAAAACGCATGCGGTTAACGCAGAAAGACAGATCACCTATTCACCTATTGAAGCTTCATGAATAATGGATACTTTATTCGCGATCAATGATTGTTTTGGTAAAGCCATACTCAGTGTATTCATTAGATGAACGGTAAAAAAGTAAGAGCGAGGGGACGGTAACTTACTGAAGCACACAAGCAAAACCACAATAGCACGCGGGCTCGATGTACTGACTTGCGCGATCACATTCCAAAAATATTTCTTTTCAAGTTCAATTTAGTCCATATGAGTCAAACTCAACACATCCGGCCCGGCGTGTAATTATATCCGGCCCGCGAGATCATTTTATATACTGTATTATTGTTATTAATGGCCCGGGTATATGAAGCGCTGGTAACACAATAAACTACAGATCCCATAATGCATATTATGCATTACATACAGATCCATAACCGCGTTGCTGCAAGTTATTGCGAAGCTATCCCACACGATGCCGAAGAGAAAAGTTGATTCTGAAAACAGAGCCTTTAGAAACCGATGGGAGGCTGAGTATATGTTTACTGACATTGCCGGTAAACCCGTGTGTCTCATTTGTGGAGCTAATGTGGCTGTAATTACAGAATTTAATCTTTACAACAACTGACAAACACAGAATGTAACTTGAACACAACACATCGTACAAATACGACCCTGATTGAAACAAATAATGATAATCGAATCCTTGATCACAGCAACACTCAATAACACTCAAAAAATTACTGTATATTGACAATCATGTTATTTCTAAAATGTTCCCTTTTCTCTTTCATAGCTTCCTTAACACACTACGTCTCCGCTGCGAATATATATATATATATATATATATATATATATATACCTCGATCTACATACTCTCAAATACTGTAGATAAGCCACACACCGTGGCGCAATTGTAGAGGCTTTGCCTCTATCGCCTACGTCCGAGGTTCGATATGCCCACGGGTAATGCGGGATACAAGTTTAATGAGAGGACGCAGGATATAAACGAGAGTTTTGATCTCTTTGTAACTAAGTTAAAATTGCAGGTGAAGGGGTGTGCTTATGCAAATTCCGAGAGACTGTGTTTGTGGGGGATTGACAGTTAAGGCGGGTGGGGGAGTCACGTCATCATATCCCCTCCCATTTACCTCATTTTGCTCTGAGCTGAGCTCCGCGGCTAACGCTGTCTTCCGAATCAACTTCGTCACACTGCCACCAACTACACACAGAAAAAATCCACAAGTTAATACACACGCTGTCTCTAGAGTTTCTCCACACTGAATCCTCCAGGCACTACTTACAAAAGGTTACATTGATAATCGCACAGCTGAGAAGCTTCGATGCATGTGCTCCATAACGCGTTAAAAATATAAAGTCACTGTCGGAATAAATAAAGTCAATACTTAAAGTCAAAACTTTTTTCTGAATATATAAAGTCAAAACTTGAATATATAAACTTAGCGCTGGAATATATAAAGTCAAATCTTGAATATATAAAGTCAGCATCGGAATATATTGTCACGCTTGGGTCACAGATTTGCACCGAAACACAGGAGGTCGTAGAAACAAGAAGGGTTTTTATTCAAAAACTGCAAACACATGAGCTTAAACGTGCTCCATGACAAGTCAGAGATGACAGTTCCGCTAGGAGCAGAGAGAGAGAGCGATAAAAGCAAGCAAACAATCAATTTTCAACTGACAGGCGCTGCACAAGGCTTTTAAGTTAGCGGAGTATCGCACGAGGTTTGCATTACGCGTTATAGCACAAGTGAGAAAGTAAGGAGCAATGTGAGGGTAGTCTGTGTTTCAGGAGTTGTGGTTTTCCCAGAGGCGTCTATCTTCTTGGGGTGCGATCAGCCCTCCAGCTCACACCCTCCCCCTCAGCTTTATTCACATTTCCGTGAATCAAGCGACTCTCTGTACCAGGTTCATTTAGTCTTGATAATACGTCTGCGTTGACGTGTTCAGAACCTGGTCGATGTTTTACTGTGAAACGGTAAGGTTGTAAGCCCAGAAACCATCTCATGAGGCGAGAGTTTGTATCTTTCTGTCGGTATGACCATTGAAGTGGAGCATGATCAGTTACCAAAGTGAAGTTTCATCCCCACACGTAATAGAGAAGCCCTCCAGCTCACAATATAAAGTCATCGTTGGAATATACAAAGTCAGTGCTGCAATATCCATCCATTTCCCAACCCATTGAATCCGACCACAGGGTCACGGGGGTCTGCTGGAGCCAATCCCAGCCAACACTGGGTGCAAGGCAGGAACCAATCCTGGGCAGGGCAAATGCATCATTTTCAAAACATTAACCGATCAGTGTTTTTTTAATTTATTTTTCTGAATACGTTTTTGTTAACTTACTTCAGTTCAGAGTCATTTCAATCAATATATTTTGACTTTGACTTTATATAATCAGGAATGACTTTATAAATTCCGACGCTGACTTTATATATTCTGACGCTGACTTTATATATTCAAGTTTTGAATTTATATGTTCCAGCAATGACTTTATTTATTCAAGTTTTGACTTTATATATTTAGAAAAAAGTTTTGACTTTATATATACCGACGCTGACTTTATGTATTCGGTAATGACTTTATATATTCCGACAGTGACTTTATATATTCGGGAATGACTTTATATATTCAAGTTTTGACTTTATATATTCTGACGCCGACTTTATATATTCAGAAAATTAATGTATTTGCCTGTTTCGCACCCCATAGTATATGTGTGTGTGTATATATGTACACATGTATGTATGTGTATATATATATATATATATATATATATATATATATAAATATGACGACAACAACACTCATATCAATGAGAAAACAATTACATTAACAATCATGTTACGTTATTTTTAAAATTTTTCCTTTTCTTTTTCATAACTTCTTTTATACACTACTTCTCCGCTGCGAAGCGCGGGTATTCTGCTAGTGACTAATATTCAGCGAGAATGACTTCTATCATATAAAGAATAGTGTTCAATATTGTATAATAACACCTGCAAATTAGATTACAGTACGGATAAGTCCCTTCAGGGAAATCCGTGAGTGCTCAGCTTTCCAAACTGTGATTTTAGTGCTCATAAGTACGTGTAGTGATTGTTAAATTATTGAACTTTGTTGAAAAATTGTATTGTTCGTGTACGTATGCATTCAACTATGTGAGTATTAAAAATTTTATTTAGGCTTTTTATTTATGTAATTGTATGTTTGACTATCTGCTACGTTGTTCAAGCTTTAATTTATTAAAATAAAAAAAATCAGAACAAGTAAATTTCAGTAAAGTAAGTTATATTTTTTTTAATTTATTAGTAATTATTTTGAAATGTTCTACGATACTTTCGTTTACGAATCCAACTCGTATTTTTATTATTTATTATAAGTGTCAATAATTATATATTTTTTTATTTTAGCATCAAAAATGAAAAGAGTAAAAGAAAGTGGGGCATCTTACCGTAATAAAAGAAGAACTAAGTTAGAAAATATTAGAAAAAATAAAGGGGCTTTACTTAAATACGTGAAAAGTCCTGTTCCTGAGACGTCAGATTCCACGTTGGGCTTAAATTCATCAAAGACAACTGGGCCTTCAAACCCAGAACAAGCTAAAAATATACAAGAACTTGACACTGTTGATCTGGTACCTGTTAGAAATGTTGACATTGTTCCTGAAGATCAAATTCCAACAACATCTACTCAATTAGAGTCTGCATCTGTATGTCTAGACATGGACCTCGATAGCTTAGAAACAGAGACTGATACAGCATCGGCATTGTCTGCTATTCAATACCGAAACTTGAACGATATCGGAAAATGGCCTGAACACATAGCTGAAAATATGCGATTGCATCTCATTCAGCAAGGCCAGGAAGTTGTTCAGCATATCAATACTAACTTTGCCGTAGCGTCAACAGTAACACGTTCAGATTCGTGTTCTTTAACATCAAAAGAAAAGACAAGACGGCTTACCCAGGAATGGTTTTACCGCACATTAATGGCGAAAAAGTTTTACGTACTTGGATGGCTTATTCTCCTTCCAAAGCATCATTATTTTGCTTTTGCTGTCGTTTATTTGAGAACGTAAACACACCGAATGGATCAAAGTTTTGCTCATGTGATGGATTTAATACTTAGTGGAAATTAAATCCTAAGGTTTCAAGTCACGAATCAAGTACACTACACAACCAAAATTATTGCAAATGGAAGGAGTTGGAGACCAGACTTAAAAAAGGACAGACTATTGACAAGATAGAGCAAAACTTAGTGGCAGAGGAAACAAAAAAATGGCAAGAAATTCTTATCAGAATGTTGGATATTATAAAATTCCTTGCCAAACAAAATTTGGCTTTACGTGGCTATACAGAAAACGACACCAGTACTAATAGAGGAAACTTTTTAGAATTGGTGCATTTAATTGCAAAGTACGATCCTGTACTTCATGAACATCTTGTAAGATCTAAAATGTGTCAGTGTGGCAAAATTTCAATCACGTATATGTCACCAGAAATCCAAAACGAATTTATTGCAATTTTGGGAAATAAAGTTCGCCAACATATCATCGGACAAATAAAAAAGGCTAAGTATTATTCGATTATATTCGACAGCACTCCAGACATTTCTCATAAAGACCAAACAAGCCAGGTATTAAGATACGTAGTGCTTGAAAATCAGGAAGTACAAGTAGTGGAATCTTTTATAGATTTCATTGAAACAAAAGATAAAACTGCTGAAGGAATTTTAAAGATGATTTTGAGCAAGCTTGAAGCTGATGGCCTCGATATAAGCAACTGTAGAAGCCAAGCATATGATACTGCTGCTGTTATGGCTGGAAGGCATTCAGGAGTTCAGCAAAGAATTAAAGAAATAAATCCTAAAGTTGAATTCGTACCTTGCTCAAATCATTCGTTAAACCTGGTTTGTTTACACGCTGCCTCAGTTAGGGCGAGTTCAGTAACTTTTTTCGGCACATCAGAACGTTGCTATTCATTTTTTTCCATGTCCACACATCGTTGGGAAGTTCTGATAGCAGCTACAGGCAAAAGTTTAAAAAGGGTTCAAGATACGCGGTGGAGTGCAAGAGGCAATGCCTTAAAAATGACATTGCATCATTACAAAGACATTCTCGTCGCTTTGGAAAAACTGATAGAGACAGGTGAAAGCTTAAACACAAGAACAGATGCTAGTTTGCTAGTTACGATGCAGTCATTTTCCTTTCTTTGTTTCTTGGGCCTCTGGCAACCGGTGCTACATGAAGTGAATGATGCACAAAAATATATACAAACAAAGGGACTTGACATAAGACTGTGCGCTCAGAAAGTAAATGCTTTGCAGATGGTACTGATATAGAAACGAGAGGAATGGGCAGATGGCGCTGTAAGTTATGCAAAAAATATGTGTGAAGAACTTGGCATTTCCATGGAACCTCAGAGGCGCATAACGAGAAGGCACATTTTTGATGATGGAACCAGAGATGCCCACTTGTCTTGTGAAAATGAGTTGAAACGGAAGCTGTTTTCTTCGTTAGATAGAATAATTGTAGAAATTCGTGAGCGTTTTCAGCAGCTACAGAATTTGGCGGATAAGTTTGCTTATCTAACGCCGGCTATATTACTAGATTCGGACGATACTAAATGTACTCTAGACTACACATCTGCCGAAATTGACGAGCAGGACTTCAAGCTGGAACGACTTTGACTGCTGACTTTTATTACTGCCACAGGCAATGAAAAAAATTAATGCGGACCCACTTGAATTATTAAAATTTATTGTGAAATCCAAGCTGGAAGATACTCTGCCCAATATTATAATAATGCTCCGAATATTCCTCACAATTGCCATAAGCAATGCCAGCTGTGAGAGGAGTTTTTCAAATTTGAAATTGATCAAAAATTATTTAAGATCAACAATGAGTACTTTAAGGCTAACCAATCTGGCTATCTTGTCTATTGAGCAAGAGGTATGTGATGCTATAGACATTGATAGTGCAATAAAAGACTTTGCTCTTAAAAAAGTAGTCGAATAAAGTTGTAGTTAAAGACAGAAGTTTTGTTTTTAATTCTAACAATTATATTATTTTTCAATAGAAATTTAAATAGTAACAGTATCGTTCTAGTTCTAATTGGAAGTCGATTTGTGTTTTATATTCAATTCGCTAATAACTTCATCTTGTCGATCGTCAAGGTATAATCATAAGTGTTCTATACCTGTTATATCAATGTAAGTGGCATACGTGTAAGAATTTTTGTAATAAATGTGATTATATTGTAAAACATATATACATGACTTTTTTATTTGTAACCCATACAATACACAATAATGATGATTGTTCTTGCCGAAAAATTCTTTAGAATTACTGTATATTTTAGTCTTTTAAATTGAAATACCTAAATAAGGGGGCGGTGGAATTTTCCTCTGCCCCGGGCGGCTGACACCCACGCTACGCCACTGTTGTCGATGCATCTTTGACAGCAATTACAGCCTCAAATCTTTTTGAATATGATGCCACAAGCTTGGCAAACCTATCCTTGGCCAGTTTCGTCCATTCGTTTTTGCAGCACCTCTCAAGCTCCATCAGGTTGGATGGGAAGCGTCGGTGCACAGCCATTTTAAGATCTCTCCAGAGATGTTCAATCGGATTCAAGTCTGGGCTCTGGCTGGGCCACTCAAGGACATTCACAGAGTTGTCCTGAAGCCACTCCTTTGATATCTTGCCTGTGTGCTTAGGGTCGTTGTCCTACTGAAAGATGAACCGTCGCCTCAGTCTGAGGTCAAGAGTGCTCTGGAGCAGGTTTTCATCCAGGATGTCTCTGTACGTTGCTGCAGTCATCTTTCCCTTTATCCTGACTAGTCTCCCAGTTCCTGCCGCTGAAAAACATCCCCACAGCATGATGCTGCCACCACCATGCTTCACTGTAGGGATGGTATTGGCCTGGTGATGAGCGGTGCCTGCTTTCATCCAAACGTGACGCCTGGCATTCACACCAAAGAGTTCAATCTTTGTCTCATCAGACCAGAGAATTTTGTTTCTCATGGTCTGAGAGTCCTTCAGGTGCCTTTTGGCAAACTCCAGGCGGGCTGCCATGTGCCTTTTACTAAGGAGTGGCTTCCGTCTGGCCACTCTACCATACAGGCCTGATTGGTGGATTGCTGCAGAGATGGTTGTCCTTCTGGAAGGTTCTCCTCTCTCCACAGAGGACCTCTGGAGCTCTGACAGAGTGACCATCGGGTTCTTAGGCACCTCCCTGACTAAGGCCCTTCTCACCCGATCGCTCAGTTTAGATGGCCGGCCAGCTAAAGGAAGAGTCCTGGTGGTTTCGAACTTCTTCCACTTATGGATGATGGAGGCCACTGTGCTCATTGGGACCGTCAAAGCAGCAGAAATTTTTCTGTAACCTTCCCCAGATTTGTGCCTCGTGACAATCCTGTCTCGGAGGTCTACAGACAATTCCTTTGACTTCATGCTTGGTTTGTGCTCTGACATGAACTGTCAGCTGTGGGACCTTATATAGACTGATGTGTGCCTTTCCAAATCATCTCCAATCAACTGAATTCACCACTGGTGGACTCCAATTAAGCTGCAGAAACATCTCAAGGATGATCAGGGGAAACAGGATGCACCTGAGCTCAATTTTGAGCTTCATGGCAAAGGCTGTGAATACTCAGTGCTTTCTCAGTTTTTTTATTTTTAATAAATCTGCAAAAACCTCAAGTAAACTTTTTTCACGTTGTCATTATGGGGTGTTGTGTGTAGAATTTTGAGGAAAAAAATGAATTTAATCCATTTTGGAATAAGGCTGTAACATAACAAAATGTGGAAAAAGTGATATGCTGTGAATACTTTCTGGATGCACTGTATATGTGAGAAACCTTATTAGATATAGGGGTAAGGTTAATTGTTTATTCACGGTCATTAACTGGTGTATATGGAGGCAGTGCATATACTGTAGATGCAGTGGCTCGACTCTCTCCATGGATTTGCAGCTTTTTAATTGTTTTCATCGTGTCCTGTCTACTATATCTGTCTTCTTCATAAGGGGAAAGCAGCAGCATACTCATACGAGTATTCCCATTTACTTTCTATCAGGGACCAATTCATGGATTACAGTTTTAATAACACAATCTATCTGGCCAGAGATATTTCAGTTGCCGGAGTTTCCAGGAACAACATTAGCACGGATGAGACGAAGGAGGCGTAACAGGGAAAGAAGGCAGAAGCGGGGTAAGCAAGCAGGCGTTCATGTGAGGCTGAAATTTAAGCCTCACGGACCAGCCCTGCCGAGTCTTTTTCTAGCCAATTCCATGTCACTTGTAAATAAAATAGATAAGTTTAGACTCTATATTGCTTCACACAATTTCAATAGCGGTGTGATGGTTATTACAGAGACTTAGCCAAATAGTTTCATCGCTGAAGCCACTATTGAACTCACAGGCTACAATGTTTACAGAGCGGACAGGACAAAGGACTCCAGTAAAAAACAAAGGAGAAGGTTTTTGCATCTACATTAACAGTAGTTGATGCACGGCAACAGACATTGTTGATAAGCACTGTTCTATGGATCTGGAATTTCTAATGGTTTCTTCCTAAAGAATTCTCTGTAATAACAATTCCGGCTGTACATGTGACTCCCAATGCAAATGCTAAATGAGCACTAGATAAGCTACAGGAGAGTGTTAACAACCACCTGATAACGCACCCAGATGATGTTATTATTGTAGCAGTCATACAGATCTGAGGACAGTCTTGCCTAAATTTCATAAAAAAAGTTAACTTTCTGATGAGGGAAATGTACATACTGGACCAGGTTTATACAAACATACCAGGAGCATTTAAGGCAAAGCCATCTATACATCTAGGATTTTCAGACTAGGGTCTCTCCCTGACCCTGATTCCATCATACAAGCCACTAATTTGCAGGACGAGACCAGTCACCAAAATTGTTCAGGATAAACTGAGAAAGCCACCTCAATGCTGTAGGACTGCTTTGATACCAGACTCGGACTTGTTTTCATAGTGAGCAGACCTAGAGGAACATACATCAGCTGTCCTGGGATTTATACATTTTTGCGCTGGAAATGTACTTTCAAAAAAGATAATTTAAGTATTTCCCAATCAAAAGCTGTGGATGAACAACCATGTGCGGGCTCGTCTGAGAGAAGAAGATATGGCTTTCAGGGCAGGTGTTGCAGCAGCATACAAAGCAGCATGAGGGAGTCTCAAGAGAGCCATCAGGGAGGCCAAGTGCAAATATAAACAGTGCATTGAGAAACACTTTGAGGACAACAACCCCTGAAGTATGTGGAAGGAAATCAAAACACTGACGGACTATAAGACAAGCACTCTGCCCACCATCAATGACATAGATCTTCCTAATGCCTTGAATCGTTTTTTTTTTTCCTGCTTTGACCCTGAAGACAGTGGAGCTGTTCTCAACACTGCTATATCAATAGGTGAACAGTCATTGGTCTTACAGCGCCACCAGGTGAGATCCACCCATCAAAAGGTCAGTGCTAGCAAAGCCGCTAGCCCAGATGGAGTGCCTGGAAAGGTACTAAAGGCATGTGCAGCCCAGCTGGCATGTGTGTTAACCAAGGTAATTAATCTCTCACTACAAGAAGCAGTTGTTCCAACATGCCTCAAATCTTCTGTAATTGTCCCAGTGCAGAAATCTACTGTGAATTGCCTGAATGACTATCAGCCAGTTGCTCTAACACCCATAATCATGAAGTGTTTCGACAAACTGATACTTTCAACATATCAGATCTATTATTCCTCCAGATCTGGGTAAACACCAGTTTGCTTATAGATCAAACTGCTCTAAAGATGATGCTGTCTCTATTGCACTTTATATAGCTCTTCCCACTTACAGCAACCAAACACCTATGTGAGAAACTTATTTTTAGACTTTAGTTATGCATTTAACTCTATTATATCTTACAAACTGAGCAACCTAGGCCTGGACATTTCTCTTTGCTCTTGGGTGTTGAACTTCCTCACAAATAGACCATATAGTGTCAGGACTGGAAACCAAGTTTCATACATGCTAATCCTGAACATGGGTTCTCCAAAGGGATATGTGTTGAGTCCAATGCTCTTTACCCTTCTGACACACGACTGCATCCCCATAGACCCATCAAACACAATTGTGAAGATGGCTGATGACACCACAGTAGTCAAACTAATCTTGGTTGACAATAAGACAGCCTACAGAATGGAAGTGGCACACCTTGCTGAGTGTTGTATTAATAATAATCTGATCCTTAATACCTGCAAGACAAAGGAAATTATTATAGACTTTAGGAAAACAAAAGGCAAATCACATCTTCCCCTTAATATCCACGGTGATGCAGTGGAATGTGTGAACAGTCTTATGTTCCTAGGAGTTTATATAACAAAGGATCTCATTTAGTCTCTTAAAACCTCTTATCTGGTGAGAAAAGCTCAACAACAACTGTACTTTCTCAGGAAACTGAGACAGGCTCACCTACCTTAGCAGCTTTTAATCAACTTCTACCATAGTGCAATAGAAAGTATCCTCTCCAATGGCCAGATTGTATGTTATGCCAGCTGCACAATTACACAACGGAAGAAGCTACACCATGTGATGAAGGCTGCGCAATGAATCATCAAGGCAGACCTCCCAAACATGGACACTATCTATGCTAGCCGACTTCGGACAAAGGCTAGTAGCATAATCTGAGACATAACACATCCATCCCACTATCTGTTTACTCCACTACCACCTGGAAAGAGGTTTAGTGCAATCAGATCATGCACTAACAGACTGAGAAATAGCTTTTTTTCCATAGAGCTGTGATTTCTATCACACCTCTCCAAACCCAATACTCCTCCAGTTCACAGGAACTATAATATAAACATAAAATATACAATATAAACACACACATATAGACACATTTTACCTTCACATTTATCACACATACAATGAACTTATTCAGGCAATGCATATTGATGCTTTAAATATTTTTTAAGCTGTACAAAATTAATGTAAGTTAGTATATTGCAATTGAATATATGCTGCTTCTTCTTAATTTCTTCCTCATTACTTTTTTTCATTACTTGAATAATCTGAATTATTGTAGAGTTTTATTGTTACCTTTTTTCTTTACTGCACTTGGAAAGTTGACATCAGAATTTTGTTGTACGAAAGTACAGTATAATGACAAATAAACTCAAGAACTCAAACAAGCTCATAATACATGAAATTATACTTCTCATACCCAATTAATATCTTAGTCCTACTAGAGGCAACTACTTAGTAGGCACAACGGAACTTTGCAATTGCTGTTTGCATTTCTTTAAGATAAAATCTACCTCTTTAAGCCTGTTTATTTGTTCAGCCCATGTTAGGCATTTGTACATCATGATTAACGGCTTACCTCCTATTTATTTATCAAAATCGTTTCTTATCTATACATGTCTTTAACCAAGAGAGAAATCACAAATGTGCTTGATTTGATTTATTGTACAACAAAGTACAGAATACATTTATTGACATCACTGAGGTTGACACAGAGAAGGCAAGTCCAGCAAAGAAAAAGCTACATTTGCCACAGAAAAGGTGGTACTCATGCCAGCATAGAAGCAAAGGAGCCTCTAGAACACAGTATGCCCAGTGTGTGTGTGCCTAGTGCTCTGGAAGAGCAATAGGTGAAATAAATCAGGACAAAGAGACAGCTGCAGCTTTGGTAGAAATTTGCATCATTCCTACAGGAAGCTAATGGCCAGAAAATCTAATAGATGTTAAGGGCATCTGCCTCTCTGGTTCAAAAGAAAGAATGAAAGTTTCAGAGAAGAGAAAGAATGAGATGTCAGAAGGTTAAAGGAACATACAGAATACCTCCCATCCAATAGGAAACAAAGCCAAGGGAAGAGGCAGCATATTCCTCTTTTAATGCTAGAATCCCTGAAGCCTAAGAAAAAACTTGTAATCCTGGGCCACCTTAAATTCCTTTGCACCTCTCCATTAGCATCTTTTGTTTTGTAAATGTGTCGATCAGAACAAGCAGCAAGCAGCCTACTATACCATCCCCCACCACCGCAGCTCATCTTGGGCAAAAAGTTCTCCCAGCTCAAGTCTGTTTATCTGGGTGTGAGGTGCCTGGAGTTGTATATGGTAAATAATATGTCGTTATTTGGAACACATGCATTTCATGTGTGTTCCTTGTCTACAACAATCTGGATAAATGTACAGTAGGATGACAGGAAATGTGAGAAAAGAAATGTTGAACACATACCTAAAACACATACTTTTTTCATGCTATAGTACTAATGACAAAATTTTGACATGAAGTGTATAATGTGTCAAGACTGAAGTCCAAATATCATATAAACACTTTCACAAAAGGTACACGTATAACAAAACAAGTGCGCTTTTATTCAAGAATATAACTGAAGAAAAAGAAATCAGGTTAGGGTATGACGCTGACATGACTGTTTGAGTGGTGCAGTGGTAAGAACTGCTGACTCATAATCAAGAGGTCGCCAGTTTGATTCCATGCGCTTCCCAGAAGAGTAGAAAGTTAGTTAATAATATCTAGGCTGATAGGTGGCAGTGTTTTTATTTCAGAACCATGTTACCACTTTAACATACAGACTCTGGATGTGATTTAGCTCTTTAAGATAAACAGAAGGCTCAGTGGTACAGTAGCAAGTAGAGCTGCTGATTAATTGCAATTAATGTGCTTAAATAATGCATTAAACATTTCTACCATTTAATTTTTTAATGGGACCCCTAAATCTGTTAATTTAATCCGATTAATTCTGACCGTGCTTTACACATTGTTAATGAAGCAGTGCCAAATGAATCTAAATCTAATAACAGTAGTAGTGGGTGTCCGGTGCTTGATTGTTTCCTATGTTGCTTCTTGATAAAAATCTTCATTCACACACATAGAAAATAAAGCTGCCACTAATCTTTTATAATGTGGGATCTTCCTGTTGTGGAACATAAAAAAATATTGGAATAAATATTGTATGTGGAATGAATCTTCCCATGTTTATATACCCATCATTTCAAATATACAGTAGCTCATCAAAGTGCAGAGAAGAACATGAGAACAAGTAAAATCACACCAGTTGTACAGGTGGAGTGAATGAGTTTAATTTTCGTGTTGTGCTAATGTTGCAGACTGGCAAACACACTTGAGTGAGATTGTGTATCATCATCATCCTTGCCATTATGCTCCATACACATATTGACAGTTAAACAAATTTACTTTGCACAGTATGGCAGAAGATTCAGAACAAGACAGTACATACAGTGTAAGCATTACTGTGGTGATATCTGCTAATCCAAGTCTGCCTGTAAAAGAGGGAGTAGGAGACAGAGTGGGAGTGGGAGACAAAATGTCAGTGGGTCAGCCCTGTCCCTGGTGACAAATACTTTTCCCATTGAGTTTTTCTGGATGCTCATGGAGAGATATTTGACCTGAAACAGCATGGTGCAGGTGCTACCCATAGCCAAGCAAATAAAAAGCAGATAACACAGTGGAGCCAATCGGTTCCTTGTATCTCACTCACACCCCCACCAAAGCAGATGTTGTTGTGTTTTTAACTCATAAATGATACATTATGTGATAATAAAATCTAAATAAATAACCCTATTAGATTCCTATTTAGACATTTAGAAATTTAGAAATTTGTATTCTTTGCTATCTAAAAGCCTAATCTGTACACATTTTCAATTTATTTAATGACTCCTCCTCTCCAGGTAGCTGCGGAGTTGACTTGTGTGTATAATGCAGTTAAGTACAACCTGAGCTCTAACAGTACTAATTGTGCACAAAAGCCAAACCATGATTTGATGTTTCTGTTTTTCAATATTAAATAGGTTGTGTAATTCTCAGTGCTTGTAGTATGGTGTCTTGCAACATAGCAGTTCAAAACATATGTTTTGGTTTTTCCAAAAAGTATAGCAACCCCCTGAGGTGTTTTGTGGTCTTTGGGTGTTGTTTCTGTTACACAAAACTGTTCAATAAACTAGCTGGAATAATATAATGTGCTCTGTATTAAATATTAATTACCAAGTTATTTTTGCTTTATAGAAAAATAGTAACATGCCGTACAGCAGCCTTGGTAATAAAAGCAGGATTAGGGATTTTCCTGTACTAGAATCACAACCAGAGACAACTTGATTCTGGGGTCGAGCAGACAATTTGGGATAACAGTTCAGCTGAGGAAGAGGGATGGCATGTGGCTTTTCTTACCCCTCTGCTTTGATAATGTAAAAATCTTTTATTTCTTACTTTCAAACTTTAGGTGTTTACCTAGATCTAAAATTGCCTATGTACAATCTCATCCTAGGTGAAAGAATATCATCTTAAACTGAAAGTCTCCCAGATCTCTCCAAGTTTGATTTTTTTAATATTTGCCTTCTGCTTTTCCTTCCACAGATCTTTCTTCAAGCCTTGTCCTTAATGATAAGCTTTGGTCGGGAATCTTAGTGTGACCATGGACAATTCTTTCTTTTTTAGGATAATACTTGAAAATCAACTCAATTTCGTTCAAGATCTATTGAAGTTCAGACTAATGATTTTTAGAGCCAGTTTCACTTTCTCTTCACTTATGCCATTATTGCGCTTTCACCCTCTGTCACTGTCTCTACCTCTTTTGTCAATGACCTGCTACCACACTTCTACAGGTCTTCCATAATAGTGGTGAAATCTGTCTATTGTTTAAACTACACTACCACCTTGCCTTGCTCTCTTTCTACTGCATTCTACTTGCACCAAAGATTTAACTTTGAATTCTTGTTTTCATTCTCGCTTTGTCTTTTCCCCAGTTCTGCCTCCCATTACCTTCAGTCTCTGCTCTCTCCATACATACCTACAAGAAGCTTTCATTCTGTTTCTGCTTACCTGCTGACTTCTCTGCTCTTGCCAGACAGGTTAAAACTCAACAATGCGTCTAAGTTCTTGCTGCCAAGTTGTGGAAAAAGCTTACCATTAACCATCCAATCATCCAAAACAAAACACACTTCTTTCCAGTGTATCTTGGGTTTTCTTAGATTTTTCTGCCCTTCTGCTCTACTTTTATATTGTTGTGGTGGTACTGACTAAATTAATTATCAAGTATCTTTGGCATTGTTTGAATTATTTTATTTCATATAGCATATGGACAGGCAGATACTAGAATTGTTGTCTGTAATTTTGTTATCTAGATTGGTTGACATTCTACTTTGTAATCACCCAAATGAAATGTATTATTGTAATACCAAGATGGAAACTGTCAGCTAGAAGGCTAATATTTTAGGTCATAAAATTAATGACTGTATTGATCGTCATAATTCAGCAAAGCATTTTTCACAGCGAATAGGCTGTGTTCACTGGTAACCTTGCTTGCCAAATACTTTCTAGGAAATTTGTTGTGCAAATGGCATAGAGAAATTTTATTCCAGCAGCACATGATGTTATGTGGGACCAGTGTGATATCACAGAGCTCAAGTTAGCCAATGTTGCATGAGACAGTCCCAACCACCAAGATATATAACATTGATCCTGTTAGTTGGTTAAAAATGAATGGAAAACTTGTGAATACATTTAAATACAAAAATGAAACTGGAAATGTGTCAGTGTATTTGTGTCTTAAAGATAATATCTTTTTGCATGGACCTGTATGTGACCTGTGTGTAATACTTGAGCCTAGCCCTTCAATAGTATTACCCAAAGTACTGTGCAGTTGATTCAAACAAGAAGATGAATCCACGTGCTTTAGTGTTGCACTAATTTGGAACAGGGCAGTGAACAAGTAGAAATGTCATGTGGGAGAAAAAAAGCGAATTATATTTTTCATTTCAGAAGAGGTGAGTAGCTTCAATCGAATCAGTGAGGGGAAAGCCTTCCTGTCTGCAAGAAATTTTACAGTTCTGATATTTAATTCTATTAATTTAATCTCAGCCTTGCATGGTGGCAGAGTAAATAGCACTGCTGCCTCACAGCTCTGGTCACATTTTTTGCTTCAATAATCAGTCCAGCATAGTTAGCATATGTTTCCCTAGCCATCAGGGACACTTAAAAGACAATATTATAATCCACTCAAAACTAGTTTTATTGTGTCTCCTTCCATGTTCATTTCAATGCATTTCACTGAGTTAGGTGAAGTTCCTGAATATTTGTGGGATTTGACCAAACTCAAGGTGAATTCAAATTCAGCAGGGTTCACGCATCACTATTCATGACCAAATAATCAAAAAATAGGCAGAGGTCCATTTTCATGAGATCTACAGATGCCTAGCATCTAACCTAAAACACAAAACAAAATTTATTGTCAAAATAGCATTGTCAAATTTCACAAGTGTTTTCCTAACTAGCAAAGAAGTTCCTAACAAAAAGAAAACCAGAATTATTTATTTTTTTCAAAACTAGAATAACATGCGCTTCCACAACACCATCTTAAACAGAACTGCCTTATTAGTGCATGATCTGAGTCATGGGATGGGCAACCAACTTGGCAATGTAAATGATACAGATGCAGCCATAAAAAAAAGAAAATACCAAATGGCTTAAGATGTTAAAATCATAACTATATACAAATACAACTTAAGCCACATAAATACTCATGATAATTATGGTTTGCTTTGTAAATAACCCTAGAAAAATGTGTTTGTTAAATAAATAATATTTACAATAACAAAGGTTAAGCACCCTTGATACAAGAAAAATCTGTAACATAAATTCAGACCAAAAAGAGTGACAAATAAGCCTACAAAGTCAAAACATTCATTAACCGAACTTTGGATTCAGCATTCATAATCAATGTAATACTGATAATAATGTTTTAAAATTATACTGGACATTGTTGAGGAAAGAAGGAAAACAAATGCATTATAAGAACAAGTTGAGATTAAAGTCAGATGTCAAACTACAAAAACTCGGTCAATTGAGCTTTTCCATACAGCAAATTTCAAAGTACCTTTGTTCTTAACAAATTCAAGTTTACCCATTGGTGTGGGGGCATAGCTTTTGCAGGGACAATTAGAAGCAGCACTTATCTATTATATATTGTCTTTTACATCTATCTATCTATCTAATCTATCTATAAAATCACTAGTCCTCTGATTGCATCCCAGTTTATTATTTAGCAAACCCACAGAATCATCCCCAGCCTAATTTTATTCTACACTTGCTGCCAGTCTGCCCAGTCCTATGGAAGTTTGCCAGGATTCTGGGAACAAATTCACATTGTAAGATCCAAAGACCCCATTTTAAAACATAACTTGCCCCTCAACCTGTTTTGTACTACACCCACAGGACAATTCCAACCTTATATTTCCTTAAATTTCCATAAATTTTGCCTTCCTTTACTTTAGGCCCGGAAATTTCTAATTTGTTTTCTGATTAAATTGAGTCAATTCACTAACCCTGTAAAAAAAAAATAAACCGCTAGACAACTCATGCTATTGTCTAGACGACTACTCTCATGCGGCTTGCATTTTTCAGAGAGATGTTTTAGATCTAATACCCCCTTGTTGTCCACAGCACTTCTGTACCAACACAAGGCATTACTTACACCACACCCAGTTAGCCAACTCCATTTGTCATAACAAGAGTTGGAAAAAGTCCTTGTGAAAGCTCATCCTCAAATTCTTAAGTCAGGTCAGTCCAGTCCAATCTCCTTTATCATCTTTTTTCTTCAAGTGAACAATTTATGAAGGATTGTTTTGTTAAAGAAATAACACAATTTTCTTTAATTTCTGAAATTCTGCTTTAAGTTGCCATCAAAACTGCAATCACTCATCTGTAGTTACACAACATTCAAGGTGGGTGTGAACTGTGAACCATTGACATCAACATGACATAGTGTGTTGATGATAGTCCACTCACATTAGATTAAAATAACATAAAACAATGCTAATTCACTGCCAATAAATGTGGGAGAGTCCAGGGTGCAGAGAGCTACACCCCTGGAAAAATCTGAAACCAACCAATTAAAAGGCAGCCTCCGGTCACCTGCTGGCCAAAAGATCAAGGACTATCATAGACTCATTTTGGGGGCATTCTTCTCTTCGGAAATATAGGGATTCACACAGAATTTTTTTTTTTATTCACATAAAAATTAAACAAGTGCAAGTCGGAACCTATTAATAATGTATTGTAAGGTTTCTAAATTCTTTTGGGATTCCCCCCAACGGGACGACACGCCGAAGAGCATCCTGAAGCACGATTGCTGCATCTGTGAGAGACAGTTTATCAGTTGTCGGGGCAACCACAGGCTCCCAGTGCTTTAGCAGCTCACAGCAAAAGCAGATCCGAGTTGATTGTGGTCACACTATAAGTGCTTAGTGTCGATGGGTAAAGCAAGGAACATTATAAATGCAAAGAACAGGATTACTTGGCCATTAACCTGGCCACAACCCTGCCTGATTGCTGTGTCTGAGTATAGGAGAATGGTAGATCCCGCTACAATAAATAACTGTGCTGTTCCTGTTTCAAACTCAATAATGTTGGTTTTGCTAAAGTACTGAGAGTCAGCTTTGTGTTCGGGGGGTGCAAGACAGGGACTTACATGTCACAGGATGTTGATATGCGCTGACACCAGGCACTTTGTGCAAATAAACAAATTTATTTCATGATTATTTCACATTACCTAATTAAGTAGAGTTTTTAAAATATATTACCATGTCTAGGAAGGTTAAATACTCTAATTATTTGTTATGCTCAAACAAGTAGAACTTTAAATAAAAATTTAAAGCTCATGGGGTCTGCAGTAATCTGCTGGTTCAAAGTTTAACACACTTTGAGGCAATGTTAGAAATGATTCTACCTTTAAATTTCAGATTCAAATAAGATTTGTGTGATTGTTTTTAAATGAATGGTACTGTTTTGTATGGTTAGAGAGCCTGCCATCATGTCATTGTTTACTGTGTAGAATTTGAATATAGTCTAAGATTTGAAACTGCCAGATGTATCCAGCAGTGGGAGCTCTTTCTCCCCTGGGATGTGTTTCTTGATGCAGAACTGATTAGAAACCAATACCATCCCTTCCGTAGTCATGGCAGAAATAATTACAAGAGAGAGATATGGTACAAAAAGAGATATATGTATTTAACTTGCTTTAAATGATAATATTCATTCCCAGAATATAATGCATAATCTTGTATTTATATATTTATATATATTCAGGCCAGAGAGAAGCAAAGGGACATCCCAGCCAAGTGGGAGAATGCTGACACACAGATATCCCATGCAGCGAGGCATGTCGGTGGCACAGTGAAACGCTTCTGATGTTGTGTTGGTTTCACATAATTACATATTCACATTCATGTCAGATATGGGCAACTACCAGAAGAGTGTGTGCCAAAATAACATTCTCACTTGTTCTTATCATTTATGGCTTCTACAGACTGTGGCTCTGGTTTGGTCTATCAGCACTATTTTAAATAACCTGCTTGTGTGTCCTTCATCTGTTTTCTACCCATATCTCTAGCAGTCTCTCTCTCTCTCAGCTGAGTTGAAAATCTTTGAAATAAATTTCACAAATTACATTGGCACAAATAACCTTCTTGCTAGACAAGATGTTTTTAATATTATTTTTGGATTTGTTATAAGTAAAAAAGATTTGCTACCATATTTAGTTATGCAGTGGATTAAAATGTAATTACTGTTACTGTGGCATCTCCTATTTGTACATTTTTTCCAGGTTTTCAGTTTTGTTTTTGTCTCACATTTCAAAGATATCAGGTTGTTTGGTGACTATACATTGGCTTTATATGCATGTGTGTAGACTTGTGCATCATCAGACTGGCACCACACTCAGAGCTGGTTCCTATCTTACATCAGATTCAGCTGAGATTGGCTCTGGCTGCCAATGAACTTAAACTGGAATAAGTGTGATTGTGAATACGGATGGATGAATGGTTTCTTATGGATATGGAAGTTATCATCACATAACGGCATCTTGGAGGCAAAATGTTCAGTCTATATACAAGATTAATTGTAGCACAGGAGATAGAAGTGCTCTGAATACTAATAAGGAAGTTATGCTTCCAGGCTTGGTAGCTACATTTTTTTTATTTGTTTTAGTAAAATCAGCATAAGAGGTTTCTCCTGCAGAGAACACTGCATCCATTAAATTATTATTATATTTTATATTATATTAAATATTTTTATTATATTTTTGTCTTTTCAAAAGCAGTAATTGCAGCCATTTGCTGAATGATTTCAATTCCTGTTGTATCTGTTAGATGGACAGAACAGAGAGACTTGAGGCATCCTTTCAACAGCCACCTATATAATATCAAAAAGAGTCCCACCAGTTACACAAAAATCCTGCTTATATTCTTGGGTTCAGGTGACAACATTTCTTCACAAACAATCAGCTCTTACTTTCATTGAGTTAAATGATCTGAAATGTCAAATATTGCTCTGTTTTTGGAAAATGAGATGTACTCCACCTGCAGATCTCTTTGCACAAAGATGGCACTGCAAGGAGTTGCTCAGCATCAGACTGCAACATTTGTTGGTTACACAGAGATATTTAAGTAGTTCATAGTGTTCATAATGTTCATATATGACCATATCAAATGCAATTCCACCATCTTCTTTAAAAGAAAATACAAACACTAGAGTAGACATTTTCTCAGACACAAGTGATCATATACTTCTTTTGGAAAATGGGGCACATGATTAGGAGGCAGAAAGAAAATAAAATCTTTGACACAGTCATTTGTCTTTGATTAGCAGGATATTTGAACCAGCATAAAAGTACTCTGCAAAGACAAGAAATATAGTAGCACTTATGAAGTGAAAATGAAACCATATACAGTAAGTATACTATTTATAGGCACTAAAATTCGTTCTTTTAATGAAAGAAGCATGAACCTCTTTTCTCTGGGTCGTCTGCCTGGTGTGGACATAACCAGGAGTCATTTTATAGTTGTACCAGTAGCCTTGGTAGTCTGTTCTTTCAATGGCTCTTCAGGTATGCAAGAAACAGACAGATATGTAAAGTTGTAGCCGTCTAAAACCCAACTAAAATTCACACTGCCTGATGATGGTGATTTATTTATTTTTTTGGTGGGGATCCCAGGAAAACATCAAGCCTTGGACCGACTCACACACACTCCTTCACAGAGACAAAAAGTAAATGTAATTAAAACAGAAATTCATTAATGTATTAAACAATAATAAAAGAAATCTAACCACATGAAGCAAAACAATCCCACCCCAGTTCCCTTTCCAACGGTATACAGTAAACACAAATTAAGCAACAACAAACAACTAATAAAAACCACTCACAATGAAGTCCATAACAAAGTCCATAGGAAACGGCAACAATTGTAGTGAGTGATCAACTCGCTGTAAGAAAATGTAAAGAACAGTCCTACAGATATATCCTGACAATGAAGAGTGATGGGAAGGTCCAAAGGTCAACAAACAATCCAGTTCAGTCCTCATGCAGCAGGCGGACACCAGACAGTCCATACACATGAACAGGAGATAATCCAGGCAATGCACAGGAAGACAAAACAGACGGATAACTCCAGACACAAAACAACTTGTCTTCTCTGTGTAATCAGGCTCCCTTTAAAACTTGTGCTGGCACTCTTATTCCTAGCAGCCCCTGCACCCATAGCAGGCGTCCAATCAAATCAACTGTAGGGATTGCTGGGAGCTGAATTTTTTGCTGCCCTATAGCAATGCTACAAAGCTTCTGGCTTTAGACCCTGACACTTCTTGTTTCTTCTTTCTTGTGGTCCTCATAATAGGAACAGAATGCACTCTTACTTGCATGTTAGTAAATTACCAAAGTCTTTCATGTTCTGAGAGAACAGAATCATATGCACAAAGTTAGGTATATATTATGCAGTGCCCCAGAGCTAATTTAATATCTTAACTGATGTGTGTTTTATATTCAACTAATGTAAGATTTATTTTAATATTTAATATTTGCTTTTATCATTGTTAATCACACTGATGCATATGTATGCTACATTACACAGTTTGACATTTTTAGAAGATTTAGGTTTAAGTATCTTGATGGTAACATTTGTCGCTAATAAAAAAAGTTAACATTTTATTACTGTTAACATGAATTTTATAAAACAATAAACACTTCTGTATTGAATGCCTTTTTTTACTTCGCCTTAAATGAATTTCTTTCCTTTGATTAAAAATATGCAGTAGAAAGGAGTCATACATTTTATGAAGATTTCAAATTTAATGTAATTTTCACATTATGTTTATATAAAAATACATTTACAATGTTCCTTTCTTTCTTCAATAGCTCATTTATGGTGAAAAATGAGTCAAATGTTTACCCTAATATGTATATCACCATTTTCAGAAAATGGTATTTACTTTTGAAAATGGTAAAAATATTTCAATTCTTGAAATTCTTACAATAGAAATACGTTTTGACAGACAAACTAATAGGTGTTGATCTTAAAATGTGATCACTGCTATGACGTAATGATCAAGACACACTAATAACATAACATTTCAAAATCCTCTAAATTCAATTCAGGGTTATAGGGAACTGGAACTAGAGCCAATCCTGGAAGGCAGGAGACAGCATCATACAGGTATTTTATTGTTAAAGCTGCCATATTTTCACAAAAGGCACTACACAAACCTTGTAGGTTCTTTTTTTTTATTTGTTGAACAAGAAGAAATGCCCCTAAATTGTACCTTATCTTACTGGCCTTGTGTTTCCATATACAGCTAGCAATTTTCACCCCTGGGAACCTCAGCAATAATAGACTGCATACTTCTGAGATTACAACTTCACCCAGTTTTCCACAACAAGTCAAGTCAAGTCAAGTTGGGGAGCATGCACTGGTACAGTGCATTGCCTTACCCACATACACGATGAAAAAACTCGGGATCCTGGTTGGCAACCCCCCAGGAAGACACGCGGTCCAGTCCCACCATCCGGAAATGACCCTCTATCTGCTGCAGCCAGGTGTTACGTGGGTAACCCCTTGGCCTGGTCCAGTCACTTGGGTCCCCAACAATAAGGATCACCCTCGGGGAAACGCGCCACATGGCCGTAGTGCTGTAGCTGATGCTCCCTCACAATGCAGGTAATGTGCCTTATTCGGGACTCCATGAGCAACTGCTCATTTGACACAAAATCAAACCAACGGTACCCAAGGATTTTCCGGAGAGATACAGTACCAAAGAAGTCCAGTCTTCGTCTCAGGTCACTAGATAGCGTCCATGACTCACAACTATATAGCAAGACAGGAAGCACCAGGGCTCTAAAGACTTGGACCTTTGTCCTTTTGCATAGATATCGGGAGTGCCACATACCCCTTTCCAGTGACCTCATGACCTCTCATGCTCTCCCAATCTGTCTACTAACTTCATAGGAAGAGTCACCAGAGACATGAATGTCACCGTCAAGGTTAGTAAACCTCTCAACAAGGTCAACACTCTTTCTACAGATAGACACAATAAAAAAAAAAAAAATCCTTTCCACAACTGAAAGGACTAGATGTCTCTCTGTTTCCCTGCAGGACTTGGGTTAGACAGGAAAAAGCCATAACCCCTTGGTTGCCATTATTGTCAGTGAACACAAGATAGCTTCAATGAGAAAATAGAAAACTTTATTTCATGTAACCCTGTTTGCCAAGAAACCAGACATATCAAACATTAAACAGATGAAATCATAAAACCGGAATGGTTCAAATCAGTGTCACACAGCAAGCTTCACATCAGGTAGTTAGCCTGGAGCTACAGATGTCCAGCAAGTGTTGCAGGGTGCATAAGAAAAGCAGATGAGATTTTATAGGTAGCAGGGAAAAAAAACAGGAGAATTCAAAGAATCTCTCTTTTCTGCAGTACCTTGACAGTTGGTCACAGTGTTGGGGGATAAAATAAAAATATTTATTACCCAAAGACATGTTTACAGGCTTTATAAGTTGAACCCAGCAATGTACTAGTCATTAATAAAGTTCCTTCTACTCCTCCATGTGAGTTTCGCCCTCTGCCTCCCGTCTCTGACTTATCTGGATGAGGCAGAGTGGATCCCTATACAGTATATCAGAACTGGGAGCAATTCAGGTGTCACACCATTGCATGCCAGAAGCATTTCTAAGTCATACAGAAGTGCCACAAAATAAGGAGATCTTTTCTTCATAGCAACCCCCTATGGCTCCCAAGGACCCTGTCGCTCTTCCATACTACATAACCCAGGCAACCCTGCAGGTGTACATATTGGGCCCCAGCCAGAGAAGCACTGCCACCTCATGTATTGGGGGACAAATTGTTCAAAAGATCCACTTGTCTCTCATCCCTCCATTACCTGATCATTACAACTGGGACAAAAACTGAGGACCACCTCAACTGGATCAGTCTCCAATCTTGGGCTCCATCCATTACAGCCTCTTGGCTGCATAGGAAATCATTCATGATCCCAATCAGGATGCCAGTTCAGCCACTCCGGGACAACAGAAACAAAGCAACAGTTGCATCACGCTAAAACCGAACAACTGATAACTTGCCAATGGTCATGTTATTTTTCTGATTGTCGTTATTTAGCTAATACAGTGACATACTAACTAAAAACATCTCAATCACTTATCTAATATCTTTTTCCAAGCCTACACACACTTTTATCTTAAGCTTAAAGCTTGAACATTCTATTAGCCATAGCAATATATAAGTAAATTCTTGAGGAAATGTTTATATTTTCATATATTCCAATGTCCCATCAGTCTATTTAAATATATCCTGTCAACCTTCATGCTAGTCTTTAACATGTGCATTGGGAAAACATTCTACCTAAAAAAACATTTGCCTGTTAAGCATCTGTTAAAATACACAAAAAACCATGTTAATCTTTCCTAAATGAGCTTCACTTACTTGCAAAACTGGTCATTCACTTAAAAGCTGCATCTTTCTAAATAATCCTATTACTACATTAACACATAAAACAAATTTAATATTATGAGTCCTATGTCCAAAAAATGTAAAAAAGCATTATTTTAAACCCCTATACAACCAGTCAAAAGCACATCAGCGGGCTTACTCACATACACACACACACAACCCCAAATTGTAATCAACAATTATCAACACAATCACACCTTTGGGGATAAGGGAGAAAAACTGAGTAAATGGAGACAAAAGTCATATTCCACACAGCCAAAAAATATGAGTGGCATCAGGATGGATTTTGTGGACGAAGACTTCAGACAAGACAGCAGGTGTGGTTATAAAACAGCTTTATTTTGCAGAGTCACAGTGAGAAGAGTTTCAGAAAAGCAGACAATCAATATACATGACAGCGTCAGGGCTCTTCTGAACCCCGTCTGTTGGGTGGGGCAAAGTTTTTATACCCCTAGAATGCATGATTTAATATCATTATGAAATGCAACAGTCAACACGTTTACACAATCCTTGAGCCCCTTCAATGCCCCTTGTGCAACTTGATTTCTTGGCCCCTTTGTTATGGCGTTCAGATGTAAACTAAGGGAAAACGTGATAAGGCAGACTCATGTGTGGAATGCTTAGACCTTGAGTCCTTTGGACAAATATTTTTCTGTTTTGCTCAGCAAAGCATGCTTTTACATAATGTATGGTTTCGTAAAGCTTACTTCTCAGACATGAATTAGTACAAGGGAACGAAGAGAACATTCATCTTCCACAATTTCAATTGTGCAATGAAGAACTGAAACTCTTCACCCTTAGGTATTCCTCTGCTGTACAGCATATCTGGTACCAATGGTTATTCACACTGTAAACAATTCCAAAGAGCTATACTCTCTCACATGGCACAGTTTCCTGAAATATTTCCTCAAAATAATTGCTAAGATCACTCCTGTAATGGTTCTAATGGTTATCCTTTTAGAGGTGGCCTTAGGAGTGTGCCAAGCCTTTAGCTGACCAGCCTCACGTGGGGCCAGTTACGTCAAATGCTGTTACCGGTATGTATGGACTGTATAAACTTATGCCTGAATTTAATTTAAATAATGTTAGCATACACTGGATTTTCTCATTACCGTATTCAGCTACATTTTATGCAAGATAGCACGCAGACTTTATCAAAATATAATGATATAATCTATTATAAAAATGTAATTCATAATTCATGACAATACCACGATAGTGTGAAATGTGATGCAGTGTCATGCGGAAATTAACAGGGCCTCTTCTAGAAAAGTACCCAAATTGCAAGTATATTCTTAGTCCCGATATGCAGGATGTCATAGTCATAACTCATGTTGATGTATGTCAGCCAGTTATCATTAGCGATATATTTTTTGTGCATTAATATTCGGACATGTTTATGGCCTACAAATAAAATGTGAGTTTCAGTGTTTCAACAGGAAGATTGAAATTAACGTAGAGGTATCATCATGAAATCTCTTACCGGTTTCCAGGTTCAGAGACAAAAATCCACTTTTCTTGCCTTCCAATTGAAAAAGTAATTGATGACATCTTCGTAGTCTAATCTGGATGCACTGTCTTTTTCTATAGATAGGAGAAGCCAACCCAGCAGCTAATAGGCTATATCTATTTTAGGAAGGGATTATACTGGCGACCCTTTTCGGGCGATGAAGGTAAGCTATGGAATGTTTTCAAAGACGTACATGTATGGAATTTGACCTTGAAGAGTGATTTTAAAAGGGTTCCTCTTAGAAGCATCTCAAATGTATACATACTGGAGAATATAGCTTGAAAAATCTGCTCGAATGGGACATGTGGATCTCAAAAGCGGGGCCCCTTTAGGTGTGGGGCCTGGGGCAGTCACCCCACTTGCCATCCCCAAATGCCGCTCTTGCATCTTTTATTCAATAGATTTCAGGGCTCACTGCTATATGAATTGTATCAGCTTACTATGACAAATACCAAGTGTGTTGATTTTGACTAGGATATTTTGCATAACAAAGCTGTATAACTCGTTCACGTTATTTTACACAAAAGAGAAAGAGAACAAAATAGTTCATCTCACACTCATATACCTTGTTTTTGTAAAAACTGCCTTATATGGATAGCACAGTTAATGACTGCTACCTCCACGTGTCTGGCTTCAGTGCATTGTGGGATGTAATCATGCAGTGATTTTTTAATATGGCAGTCTGCGTTTTCCATTTTTGTATATTTTCTAAAAATATTTGGTTTAGGATTCTTTCATTACTGTTGGGGCCTTTGAATTTTTCTCTGTTCCTACTTGTGACTTGAGGGGAAAGCTCTCATTGTCCCCATACCCCCTAAAAATGTCAACGATATCAGAAATATAATACAAAGAAATTATTACAACCAAAGGTAACAACACAAATGTGAAGAGGGCTTTGGAGGAAAAAATAAGGGAATAAGTCAAAATAAAATCCTTTCACACCTTCCCTTGTCTGTACCATATAATTTTCTTTGACTTTAAGGAAACTAAAGCTATCCTACTGGTTTCTTTGAAACTTACTTCTCAGAATACTTCTGAAGTCACTTCCAGTCTTCTTTGATGCATTGCTAGGCCTGAAATATCCCTACAAAAATTGGGTCGTCCACCCCGAACTCCCTTTGGCTGCCACACTTCCACTCTGACTTTCAGTGTTTGAATTGTTTAATATCAATTACTGAAATGGAAACTATATTTTTCAAAAGAAATTTGGATCTTATAAAAGCCATTTTATGTCTCCTGCTAAAATCTTAATTTCTTGGGAGCATGTTATTGAATCAATTTATGGTTTTTAAGACACTGATGGAGAGGTGTAAAGGGATTTAAATTGGGCCAGGATTATGGGTTTTTCAGGAATTCTAGAGTTAACTTTAGTCCCTTATATCCAGTAATCATTTTTGCTTTATTGTGAATTTCTATTATGCAAAAGGATTAGTGAAGAGTGATGAGCAAACGCTGTGGAGTTTGCTTTGCTGTGAGTTTGATAAAATCATGGAAACGTTCAAGAACTTTACTGAACTTAATTCATTTTGCCAATGTTTATGTGGGTTTTCCTACTATAGTCTCCAAAGATGTGCATGTCAGATTAATTTGTAACTGTACATTAGGCTTGACTGAGAGTTTGTGTGTGCATTAATTAACTCCAAAAAGGACTTGTTCCATCCTGTGTAGCTTTTTGTATTTAGTAGTAAGCCAAGTTCTATTAACAGCAGATCTGCAACATTTCATTATCTAAATTGCTATTACAATAATTGTTGAATCAGGCAAATATGTTTCTTATTGATTGGATGAGAAATTAAGATTGACAGTTTCCTTGTTAAGGGGTGCTTTACATCATTTTATCAATCTATCCAGACTAGTAAAGTTACTGTTTTTAAGTTTGTGAATTCTAATTAGGGAAAAACTTCACAAGTACCCTTTTGCCTCTAATAAAACTTGTTTTTAGAGGAGAAAGTCAATCCAAAGTGTTTTTACTGTACCTTAGTGATCTAACTAATGCTAGTTTCACAACTAAATTTTTGTTTGTCATAATAATGATAAATTTAGAAACTAATACAGTAAAGGTATCACATTTTTGTAAGTCATTTCATATGTGTTTAGAGGCCATGTTAAAAACAAGCAAATATTAATTAGATCTTTATATAAAATGGTTTAATTAACAGTAATATAATCAAATGTTAACACCACAGGTGAAAATTAGATGTCTTTAAATGTGAAACTACCTTTTGCAATTTGGGATAACACAACACATGAAAGAACAATGCATATCAAGATTTTTCTCAAGTTTAATTAAGTTTAACTAACACTTTTTGACTCGTCAGTATCATTAAGTGTGAGTGTGTAAGTGAACAAAATGCAATAAACCTGTGTTCCATCTTGGGCTGGTTCCTTCCTTCTGCTTAGCATTGTTGAAATTTTAACTTGAAACTTAAACTTCGCCTGACTATGGAAGACTGATGAAAAAATAATGCGGCATTACACGAGAGCTGCATGCTTTTTGTTATTGGACCCCATAAAGGCACCCTGTGTTTCTGTCTCCAAACATTTACAATATACCTTAGCTGATTATAAATAAGAGCTGCATATCTGGAACTATGCAAATCTTAACAGCTTCTGAGGTCAGTTCAGTGTGTTCATCACAATGCAGTTTTTATATCAGTTTTAAGTATAAGCTCTGAAATTCTCATTCACAAAATATAACAAATAAATGCAAAATAAACACTAAAACAAGGAACTTTATAAATTGAGCTGTAACACTATGAAAAAAGAGTAATGATTAAAAAACACTTAACTTCGTTAAACATGCCAGGCACATAACCCCTCAAAAGTGATTAAATAACTTAACATTGGGTGGTGTGTTCCATGAAAAGTTACACTACTGTATATATAAAAGAAAGACTTATTAATTATATAGTTTACTATTTATTTATTATGATCTGTGCCAGACTAATGATCTGTCCAGGTCTGTTTCATGTATAGTGCACATGAGCTTAGGGTGGTAGGAATGGAGCGCCACAAAACTTCTGGTAAATTGTACATCAGGTTGATATCCATACCAGTAACAAACAGTATACAAGTGTGACTTGAGGCATGTGATATTTGAGTGCATAAAAGGCAATTTGAATTCTCTTTTTTGCTTATTAAACACCTTTATTGGGCACGGATCTGGGAAAAATGATGTGAGAGACATGCCGATTTCTCCACCGTTAATACAAATTAATATTTCCATTTATATAATACTGTACATTCATACACAGTAAAATATGATGCAAATATATCAGAACATTAGGTAAAGACATTTTTAAGCACCACTTTGAACTTACTTACAAATTGACTTTGTATGTTAATAGCATATATAGTATGAGTAATAAATTGTCTGGTCTTACACAACTTCTGCATGTAATGTCTTTCAGGATGTCGATGTAGGAAACTGGAGCATGTGAGATAAGAAAATTATATTTACATCAAGCAATTAACTTTTGTTAGCTCATAGAAAGAAGAATCTGCTTTGCTTTAATGAGAACATAGGTGCCCTTATGTGACAAATCTTTATCACCACTCAGACACAATACAATACAATACAATACAATACAATACAATACAATACAATTTATTTTTTGTATAGCCCAAAATCACACAAGAAGTGCCGCAATGGGCTTCAACAGGGCCTGCCTTTATACAGGCCCCTCAGCCTTGACTTTCTAAGAAGACAAGGAAAAACTCCCCTTGTAGGGAAAAAAAAAATGGAAGAAACCTTGGTAAAGGCAGTTCAAAGAGAGACCCCATTCCAGATAGGTTAGGTGTGCAGTGGGTGTCAAAAAAGGGGGAAAATACAATACAATACACAGAACAGAACACAAGTAATCCTCAATACAATAGTGCAATAGAAATATTACAAGTACAGAGCAGAATTCAACACATGTTACATAATACGATTTGGATTCAGCCATCAAGTTTCCTCCCTCTATTGGCCATTCCACAGCTCAGTCACTGCTGGGCCAGCCAATCCGATGGAAGGACCCCTCTACCCGATGATTCCTGCGATCTTCCATCAGAGATGACTTTACCTTAGGCAGGCAAAACAACTTGGCAGGTGGGCAGTGGCGCCAAGTGCCACATTTGAGTACCAAGAAGAGAAACAGAATTGGTGAGGGTTAGTAACAAACTATAACTATCATATTACTTATGTTTTAGTGCTAATGACAAACAACAGAGATGGAATATATACAGTTAATCAGCAGCCTTAGTAAGGATATGCTAAACCGAAAGCTGAGACTGAAGGGGCATCTCTTATAGTAGCAGGCAGACCATTCCACAGTTTAGGGGCCCTGTCTCTAAAAGCTTGATCTCCCACTGTTATTTTATTAATCCTTGGAATCATAAGCAGACCGGCATCTTGAAATCTTATTGTAAGTTCTGGTTTGTAAGTCACGATATGTTCATGTAAGTAAGCCAGACCTTGGCCATTTAAGACTTTAAATGTTAAAAGGAGGATTTTGAAATCTGCCCTAAACTTATCCGGGAGACAGTGTAAGGATTTAAGAACTGGAGTTATGTGTTCATATTTTTTTGTTCTTGTAATAATTCTTGCAGCAGCATTTTGGATTAACTGAAGGCTGTAAAAAGAACAGTTTGAACATCCAGTGAACACCGCATTGCAGTAGTCAATCCTACTTCAAATAAATGCATGAATTGCATGAACATAGACAGTCATTCAGCCTTGGAGTTAGATTTGATTTACAGAATGTCTATGACACTTAAAATATTTTCATTTTTGGTCTTAAATTGATGACAATATTATGGTCAATCAATTCTGATTGTTTTTACAAGGGCATGCTACCTATAATATTCTCCAAAAGCCTTTCTAAAAAAGTGCATATTGATGAAGAAAATCCCTGGTGGGTTTTCCAAGTTGTACAGCTGCAGTTTATGACACACAGAATGTGGATATGCTTCCATCCTCTTTGTATTTCTTGACACCTAATCAAGTTGTATTTACTTTTCTTGCAGTTTATAAAGGATATATTATCTCCCATTGGATGGCAGTTTATCGCTGACTGATCTCAGTAAAGTAATAGTGTACAGTCAAGCAGATAAACTTTGCTGATCATATACAACAAATAACTTAAAAATATTAAAAAAAACAACAAAATATAAAAAACCAAAGCTAACAAAACAAGAATTCCACCCCCACTTGAGACATTCACCTTTACATATAATTATTTGGCAGATGCCTTTCATCTCTAACAAAAGGGGTAAACATAATCGAGTAACATTAAGTTAGTGTCTATTTTTTCAGCAAGTGTAATAGGACAGGTAACAAAAGATAACTAAGTTTACCCCTACTTTCAACAACACACAGCTGTGTGTTTCTCTCCTTTTTGCATTACCATTTTCATCATTTTATTGCTACTCTGCATAATTTTGAATTTTTAAATTACTGTAAGGTTTCAATGATTTTTTGCCTGCTGTAATCATTATTAATGCTAGACTGGTTTAGCCATTTTCTGCAGACAAACTGTTAAATTCAGGCTGTAAGGGTGACACTCTAAATATTCATTTCTGAGTATTTTTTAACAGTAAAGCTTTAGATTATATGTAACATATATTATCACTTTTACTGCCACAGTGTAAATACTGTAGGTAAATTTGTTTTTTATGCCAATGTACAAGCAGAATTTTTTTTTAATATATTAAATATATTTTGTTATTAAGCAAAACTCATAATAAAAATTGTTTACCCCAATAAAATCTATTTGAGTTGCCTCATAGTTGGCACATACTGAAAATTCTTTGTGCATGCCATCTGTGCAATGACGGCTTTGCACACACCAGCCGATAACTTGGCTGGGTCTATCAAGTCAGATCTTGCACAGTTTGTTGCAATCGAATGTCACAGTTTCCATTAGAAGTTCTTAGTGGTGAGACACTAATGATAAGAGATATTCAGATGGCTGTGGATCTACATCTGTAAATAATGTTATCCAAAATATGGTTAATAAAAAAATAATTATAACAATAACTGAAAGAAAAACAGTTTTCATTCTTTAGATTCTCATAATCCTCTGTTTACATGAGTTACCAATGAATATCTCAAGGCAAAACGTGAGCTACCACAACTATACTGATGACACACAAGCGATCCCGACTCCCTTGGTTCACTGGCACAATGTCTTACCTATGTTTCTGAATGGATGAATAGTAATTTTCTTAAACTAAATAAGGAGAAAACAGAAATTTTAGTGATAGGCAAAAATGGATATAATGAGGGTATTAGAAATAAACTTGATCAATTATGGTTTAAAGGTCGAGATAGAAGTGAAGAACTTAGGGGTAATTATTGACTCTGACCTAAATTTTAAATCACATATTAATCAGATTACTAGGGCAGCATTTTTTTACTTAAGAAATATAGCAAAAGTTAGATCCCTTATAACTTTGCAAGATGCTGAAAAATTAGTTCACGCTTTTGTTTTTAATCGACTAGATTACAGTAATGCACTCCTCTCAGGACTACCCAAAAAAGACATCAACTGATTGCAACTAGTGCAGAATGCAGCTGCTAGAATCTTAACTAGGAAAGAAAATCCGAGCACATCTCTCCAGTTCTGATGTCACTACATTGGTTGCCTGTGTCATTTAGAATTGACTTTAAAATACAGCTTATAGTTTACAAAGCCTTAAATAATCTTGCTCCATCCTATATTTCAGAATGTCTTTCACCTTACACTCCAAATTGTAACCTTAGATCTTCAAATAAGTGTCTGCTTATAATTCCAAGAGGTAAAATTAAAAGAAGTGGTGAGGCGGCCTTCTTCTGTTATGAACCTAAAATCGGGAATAGCTTACCGATAGAAATTCGCCAGGCTAAAGTGGAGCACTTCAAAAAACTGCTAAAAACCCATTATTTGAAGATGGCTTTCTCATAGCTTTGTTTTAGTGGAACTCTGATATTCTGTATATGCATTTAATTATCTTTTTTTAGTGGCTCCAAAATCCATACTAACCTCTACTTTCTCTGTTGTTCTTTTTCTGGTTTTCTGTAGTAGCGATCTGCACCACCACCACCTAATCAAAGCACCGTGCAGTCATGGATGGATTGAAGGCCAGAGGTCCACATGACCATCATCATCAAATTCTTCCATGTGAAGCCTGAATACCACAAGAACTGATTGAGGTCATTTATGTTCAGTAGAATGCCTAGAGGGATTTTGTTTTTTTTTCTCCAGCCGTCTGGAGTTTTTTTTTTTTTTTTTCTGTTCCCCCTGGCCATTGGATCTTACTTTTATTATGTGTTAATTAGTATTGCTTAATTTTATTTTTATATTTTGTCTTTTTTGTCACTTTGATCTACACCATTTGTGTGAAAATGTGCTGTATAAATAAATATTGTTGTTGTTGAATATGCTTATATTTGGTGCTATAGCCCCAAATATTGTTTACAAGATAACTCAAAGATGGTGTCTGTTTATAGATTGCCTTCTACATATAAACTCATATTTAGCACTCAGTGTGTTAAGTTAGCCACCCAGCCTGTTAGGCTAGCTATGAAACAATATATAAAACTGAGTACTGTATGTGTTTGCCCAGTATCCAAACACATATTTTGCGAAGATTCCCCATTTGTACTGGGGAAGACCACAGGCTATGTTTTGTTCAGAAATTTGTCCCAGAAGGCATTTTTTGGACTTGGTCCAGATATGTAAAGTTTCTCCCCATTGAAGGTTTAGTCAGTGAAATTTTGGTTTGGGGCTAAAATTGTCCCCTCTGGGAAAACTTATTTAATAACCATTCCCCCGGGTGGATGGATATTCTGCTAGTAAAAAATATTATTTATAAGTAAATTCTAAGATAGCAGGGTTTTATTATAGGCTTATACATAAAGTAAAACTATTAACACTTAACCTCTCATGTTGTATATAGTCTGATTGTTTTCTACAGGTCTATGACCTTTAGCATTGTAAACAACAGTAAGTCAAAACACCTCAGATGTTATGGTAACTTATAAGTAACCTATATGTAAGTAATCTCATAAACACAAAAATTAGTGTTTCAGACTAAAAATAATAATTTGGTGTCAGATTGATGTTCCAAACTCTTATGCCATTGGAATGGATATAGTAAAGCAGGTGGAATAGAAAAAACTAACATCTATCTAAATTCATAATTAGCTAAAATGCCTAAACTATTGTGTTAGGTGTCATAATGTTGCCATTTTGTTGCTTTGTTTTTTCTATGGGCAGTCACATTTCATGTAGTTGTTTTCAGGTGTGCCACCATTTTATGTGTCTACTTGCTGTTATACTGTGCAAGTGGCAGGCACATGATTACTCTGCCATGTAAGCCATAATATTATAGTGTTCTTGAGCTAAAAGAATACCTTCACACAAAGGGTGTAATTTTTGAAATAAAATGTAAACGTTAAACAAAACAAACAATCAACTTGTATTTGTTTTAGGTTTTGATCTTAACTTAGCCTTTTGATTTTTGGATTTGGTTTTAACAAAACATTTTTAGTGTATCAAACTTGGCTAGCTCTTTTTCTAAAACCCTAGTTAGCATCTCTGTTATATGTGAATAAAAATCAACATGCTCTTTATACAAACATGGTAGTATTTTTTTGCAACATGATAATTCATCATGACTGACTGCAACATAATGACACATAAACTAGTTAATTGTAGTGTCCTCCAATTACTTAGTCTATTGTTTCATGGGTTCTGATAATAACTTCCTTTCCCTCATTACCTGTAGAATGGAGGAGGGTTTCCAGGGAAGATTTTGCCTCATTTGAAGACAACTCCCAGAGGTTCCTCCTTTTCCTTCCATTCCACTTATATAGAACCTGGACACAGGAAGTCAGCATTCACTGTGGAACAAGCTTCAAAGGTGTATGGACCTCTCACTTAAAGAAGTCTCTGATGATAGGCTCATAAAGCCTCATTGCATCCTGACTTGACAGTTAATCAACATTACTCATTCTTTGATCCCTTTACAGACATCTGCTCAAAATTAAACAGAGCTTTTCAATCTGGACCCCAACTCTATCTCTGATTCCTTCTATTTTTGAACAGGTTATAAAAAATACTGAAAAGACAAAAGGAGAAGTTGTTTATTTAAGAGGAATTCCCAGATTATTTACTGAATACTTGACAGTGGAAACTATGTAAGAACTAGGCTGGAGTCACTAAAGCATGTTCTGAACTATAATATATAATTTGTTGAAAGAAAAGAACCTATCCCTTCCCTCTCCTAGGTCAGACTGACATTATTAGTGTGAGAGCCAATTTAAGGTGGAACTAATAGGTACAGCTAGATGAGGACTTTGAGTTTTTCATCCTTCAAAGCTACAGCAAGGCATGTCACATTTCCTTTTTTAATCATTACCCCATCCTTTGCCTCTAAAAGGGCAGTACAGTAGAACGACCACTTTCATGTCAAGATCAACTGACGATATAATGATGACATCCATGGGTAGATATGAACATATCAGCTCACTATTATGCTTCCAGACTACACCATTTTTCTATCTTTGTTTTAGATGTTTCTTGAGTCCCATGAAATTTATGTCCATTAATTTATTCATTTGTCTAAACCCTCTTATTTCAGTACAGAGTCAGAAGAACGTATACCAGCAGCATTATGCTCAAAGCAGGAATCAAACCATAACAGACAAAGCAGTTCTGTCACCATTGTTTCTGTTTGTGTCTTGCAGGCCTTTTGTCTTCTGTTCCATTCTTGAATCTTAAATGTAAGGTAAAGTTTGGAAAGTTCTTTAAAAACCTATGTAATGATGCCCGCACCATTTATAACTACCTTAGTAATATTCAGAAAAACACAAAAGATCCATAACCTTCCAGTGTAGCAGTTTGGTTCTTTATTGCAGAACAAGTAAAATAAAAATAAAACTGTAATACAAGCAAACACAAATACTTGGGCTCTGTTGCTGAAGGGGAAGTACAATCATGCATTTTAGTTGTATCATCCTTAATCTATTACCATTGGCAACTGCAATAAACTACTGTTATCTTTTCGCTCCAAATAGGGGGAAAACATCTTTTTACATTGATTTTTTAGTCTATTTTTTGAAAGAACTGTTACACCGAATAAAAGCTGTTTAAGGTAAATTAAGAATATCTGACCTCTTTAACAATGTCTCATCAATGAATGTATTGAATTTATCTTGAAATCCCCAAGGATCAAGCAATACCTCAACTGCTAGGTCTCAGACAGTGATAGAAAATAGAAGCATCACTTCTTAGGAGTACATCAACAGTACATCAACAGCTGCCAATAAGTGAGTCTGTTTTAATTATACAGTGATAATTATCTAACGACTTAACGGCTCCTTCTCACCAACAAGCCGAGCTGTTTGTTGCAAATAACCACATACACCGGCTTAACCTTCATTTCAAGACATTTAATTAAATTCCTTTTGATGGACTGAAATTGTAAAAGCACAAAAGTAGAGCTCTTGATTAATTTTGCATGTTTTCTGCTCCACCAATTATAGTGGAAATATTTTAAGAATATGGTGATTAATCTCACAGAGCCCACATACTGTATTATAATCATGGAGTGCTCCTACCACTGGTTAAGGTATACTGTATATGGTTAACCTGACTACTATTACAACTACAATCCCATTTACTAAGTGGCTGCTTGGGGAAATTAGTGATACATTTAAATGTGCCATAATGAAAGTGAAGCCTAGTAAGTGTCAAAGCATTTCCATAGTTAAAGGCAAGTAGATTGATAAGAGGTTACAGATGGGTGAAGACATAATTCCGACAATCAGAGTGGTGGCTCTGAGGCTAGGGATCTACACTGGCAATCGGAAGGTTGCCGGTTTGAATCCCGTAAATGCCAATAGGGACTCTGCTCTGTTGGGCCCTTGAGCAAGGCCCTTAACCTGCAATTGCTGAGCTCTTTGAGTAGTGAGAAAAGTGCTATATAAATGCAAAGAATTATTATTATTACAATCATGGATGAGTCGGTTAATAGCCTGGGCTGGTGGTATAGTGCAATATTAAATATTAGGAAGCAGGTACAAGAAATAAAGAATCAAGTTTTTAATGGTGTTAAAATAATATATGGCTATGACCTACCAGGCAAGCTTAAAGTGGGGTGTCTGTAATATGGGTTGTTTCTGCGGATTGTGCAGTCCCTAATGTTTATGATATTCTTATCTACCAAGTGGAGAAGTGTGAAAGTATGGTTAAGTGAATTTTGGTGTTTTTTGCATGAATTGGTATGGTGTATACATGAACAGATCCACAAAAGAATCAAATTTATTGGAAAAAGTAAAGAAATCACTGGGGAGATTTATATTGGTCATTAAAGTAACTAATCTCAATTGACTGAAGAAGGCCTGTATGCTATATATGCCTGTTAGTTTCTTTAACAGTGATCTGTGGCATGTTCCTATCAGCTCTATTAATCTTTCCTGCTTATCTACAAGTTGCTAGATTCTTATTTTTGAGATTTTAATAGTAGACCAGGCATTTGGGCTGAAGTTGATGATAGACTGAATCATCTTATGTATAAGAAGAAAAGTATGATGTCCTTGAGTACTTTTAGCAATGTCAGTTTAAGCAGTCACATTATTAATATCCCAATGAGAAGTCAAGCAAAATGACGCCTTTTATTGGCTTACTGAACAGATTACAATATACAAGCTTTTTAAAATAAACAGAGTAACATTGTGCATTGAATCCTGAAAGAATAAAAACACTAATACAATACATGTAATAAAATGATTCAACACAAACAGCAAAGTCTAAAATTCAAACTTCTTTTACTTTGTACATTTTAATAGCAGAAATAATTATGTCCATAAATAAAAAGCATATGGTTATAAATAGAGGTGTTTAAATAGTTTGTCAAAAACAAAAAAAGTCTATTAAACTGGGTCATCAAAACAAATCGGTAAAATAATGCTTATGCAGGAAAAAGACAGCACAGGTTATAGGGAATGAATATCACAGGACCCATCAATGACATACAGGAATCAAGCCATTTTAAGGAAACATTTAATTATAATTTACCCTGAATGTGCAAGCAAATCTATACAATGTCACTGATCCATCCTGATGAAGAGTCAATATGGACCAATATTTCACGGTGCTATCAGGGTTCAGCAAAAAAAGAAAAAAAATTGAAATATTTTGAAGTCACCAATATTTCACTGAGTTGCCATGGACAGAGCTGCTAAAAACAGAATGATGCTTAGTATAGAAATACAAAAGGACACTGTGACTAGTATCTGCATTTATGGAGCTCAAAATAAGGGAAACCCTGGAAGGTTAAAAGTACTCAATACCAAAAATGTGGGCAAAGAAACGGAGGCTGAGCAAAAGTATTGAAGTTCACAGAAAGCTTAAATTATTGTTGTGTTCTTAACATTCCTAAATATTTGACCTTCCCTTCCTTTTTTATTTTGATCAAGATTTGCTCTTATGAAAGAAACTTAATATATTGCCCAGTTTAATTTAGTAATGCAATGCTGCCCCAGCCCTACCCATCAAGTATTGGTCAGAAATTAGATTCCTCATCTTACAGTACAACAAATGGCCTTCTATTAAACACTCCCACTTATCCATGTTAGGGATAACTTAGAGCTTTACCAATAGGACCTATCTGGAATTTATTAGATCCTAATAAATCTCCTTCCTGACCAATCATCAAATCAAATATTATAATACACAGATCTGTCTCATCAAACCTAGGCTGCTCCCCTCTCATATTTGCTTAGCGTTTGGCACAGGATGGAAACACATCTCAGCTCCTGCCATGACACTTCTACTCCCTTATTCCATCATTTGCCTACTGGCTGTGCTACCCATCGAAGACAGGTTGAAATCTAAGTAATCAATGTAAACCTCAGCATTAATGTTTGTAGTGCAACAGGTAATGCATATGTCTCTCTGATATGCTATTTGGTATGGGCTTCTTAAAACCAGTGTCAATGTTTTGTTATGTGCCATCAATAGCAATAAGAAATGCAATGCATTTTATCATCAAAAATGTTGTGATACCCCATCTTTTGGAATAACAGGGACATAGCAACCAAATGGAAAGACTCATTTTTTTAAGGTAGATAGGATTTGGTAGCAATCCCATCTGATTTTATCCTTGGTTAAATTAAAGAATCACAAGACTTAGGGATCATTCCAGCTTATTCATGTTTTTGATGTCTTCCTACTTCTTTTCTGTCTCCAGCTAAGGCCTGCTCTCAAGACAAGTGGGGTTTCGTTATTTTCTTGTCTCTCTTCCCGTCCTTTTATTTAAAATTTCTCATTCAATCTTCCCAACATTAAATCCTGTGACAGCAATATATTTATAGGATTCTTTACAAAACAGCTTATAAACAACTAATAACCTGAGTTTGTTTGCGTGCCCTACCCTTAGGATCCTCCTTACCTTTTTTTTAAATATCAGCCTCTTCCAAAAAACCCTAAACATCAACATATTTACTCTTTGCTAATGTAATATTATGTTGCTGGCACTCTCTGGATATTTGCACAGATGTTCTGGGAGTGCTCTTCAGTGATCGCCTCCTGGTTTGCATTTTCAAGTTTTCTGCTATTTATCCTGCTGATTAACTTTCTCCTCTTGCCACAAATCTTTCTCTTTTTACACTCATGTTCTCTTTCTCTTCAGTAGAAGCTATTCTGCTTAGCATCAATAGTGTCAAAGGTTTTTGATAGCCTCATGCTGGAAATCTCTGGACTGCCTTTCATTTAATGTTTTTAAACCCTGTCTTTTTAATATAACATTTCTTAAACTCTTGTTGAGTTGGAAAATGTCTTTCTTTAGTGCAACTGGTTCAGTGTCACTCCCCTCATCTTAACTCCTGTAATTCTGTCTCTCTCATGGGCAAGTTCCTCTTCAGACAAGCTCAACTATCCTTTTATCGATATGCTTTGATTTCTCTTTTAGAGTTCAGCTGGGATATGGGGAGGAGAGGTAAGGGATTAGGATTTTGATTGTTGTGGGTTATGTGATTTGGTGCTTCATTTTTGATTTTTATTGATTATTTAAATTCATTTACTTGCTTTGTACTTTCTTTAGTATTTTGTTTCAACATTTGGTTACAGAGAAATTATTAATTATATCCCCTATTTGACTATGGATTATCAGCTCTGAATTTCATTAAGAAGTTGGAAAAATGGCTGACCTACTGTGCAATACATAATAATAAATATTCTCATTCACACTTTTGAGCCAAAATCATATACTGTAAGCTGCATTTTCTTATAATAACAGGCTAATAGGGAAGCAAAATGACACAATCCATGGTTTAAATACACTGAAAAGACATCACAAGTGAATCATTTAATAATGTTAAAGAAACAATAGTAGTGCTTCTCACATTCACCAGGGTATATAAGTAGATTTCAGAAAAGCAATTAATCACTTAGTTGTTGCCCTTCATACCAAATGGAAGAAAGAGTTCATCATTAAAGTAAAAGTAAAACTCAAGTTTTTTTTTTCTTTAATTGTTATGTGTGTAACAGTACTGAAATTTTGAAAATAGTTAATACAAAATCAATGTGTAATCTGTGATACGGTAAAAAGCACTCAAAATTCTAACAGGATACAATTATGGTTAAGCAAAAGCCTTTGCTGAAGTCAGTCACAAGACAGATGTGTCATCTTTCAATTTATTGTTTTTGCTAACAGTGAAGAATTAAGGCACAACTATGAGATAAACTAATACATATGGTAGTATGAATGTTTGATCTACTTGAAAAGAACTCAGAACAGCATTGTAACTTGCATCCAGAGATTAAATTCATCCAAGCATGAGGATAATGTGACAACCCCAACACCATACTGACAGTGAACATGCTGATGAGGCCCATTCTCCTTGAACTGTTTATGATGATGCAGTTAGCCCCACACTATCAGTTCCATCCAGGGAGCCCCTTGAACCTGCTACCACCGATAACGTACCCAAGCAATGAGCCAGCGGAAAGGACAAAACATAGCAAGAGGTAGGTGCAAAGTGCCTGTACTTTTATCATAAAACAATCCAAATCAGTGTCCAAAGCATAGTGCAGAATCTCCAATAAATAAATAATCCATTAAAACAGTTAACATCCGTGAAATTAAAATCCAGAATTTAAAACAAAAATAAATCCATCAGCACAGTCATCGGGTCAATGTTCCTTCCTGTCTTAGATGAACCCAGCACAGCACCTTCTTCATCTCCCCAGCTCTCACACATTGCTCGCTCAGCTGGCACGGTCCTCACCAACCCGAACCCCATCTTGGTTGCCACCAGTGATGTCTCATTGCCTTCTTGCTTGCTCCAGCATACATCAGATCCCTTGAGAGGATGCCACCTTGATCATACCCACTCCACAACAAATATTCATTGAGGATAATCAAACCCTAGAGTGCAGATACTTCGCTTTGTCATGGGGTCTACGACTGTGCTGCCTTTTACACACACTGGCTGCCTCATCCTCTCCTGCCAATGCTGTTCTCATGGATCTTGTCTTTCTTCTGTTCCTTTCCTGTCTCCCTTTTTCGACTTTCTCCTACCGATGCTGCTCTCACAGCTCTCATTCTGTTCTTTCTTTTCTGTTCTGTTTTTTTCTCTCCCTCGTGCTGGCTCACCCTTACATGCCTCCATATGTGCAGCTCTGCAGTTATGTACTGTAGAGGACCAATGAACAAACTGAGACAGACCCTACCCTCACGTGCAGGTGCATCTTGCCCTAATAACTTCACCAACCTCCCAAAGCTGTGTGAACATGCACATCCACGGAGATCAAGCCAAACAATTAATTGTTTATTTTACAGAGGCTCCTAATTTCCCAGCCACGGACATGTTATATCAAATTGTTGGGCTACAGTTCTAACCACTGCACCACCGTGTGACCTTTATTTACTTCATGAAGTAGGTTATACTTTCTAACCACACATAGCCTTTTCACTAAGGGGAATAACTCAGGGGGGCACTGGTGGATTTGACAAACATTTCAAGATTAAAGAGTCACTTTTTGTATTTGGTATTATGTACTGTATATAGCGCATTATTACATTTTAACTAAAGTCAATAAAAAAAAAAAGCTTTTTGTAGATACTATAAAATAGAGACTGGTCTGTTAACATTGTCTAAACTGTATATCTTTAGGCTTGTGTCTCTGGGAGCCAGAAATTAAAGAACTACAATATTCTATAGTGTCAAGAAAGTTTCCATGCTAGTGATACTTTTATGGTCATAAAATTAAATATAGAACATTTGGTGTTTCCCTCATTTATGTTCTAACTACTGCAGTTGTTGAAAAATGCTTCTATTCATTTAACTGCACAGCTATCCATCTTGTGGTTTATGTGACTTATTAAGAAGTTAAACTACTCTAGTATAATGAAGGTGAGTTTGGACATTGTAAGAGGAAAGGGATGTTCTCTGACATCGAAAACTACAGTATATTAATGCAGTCTTTTAAAGCCATTTTAATTTTTCCACTCACCTTTACTTTGTACTTGACTTGAAAGTAAACATAAGGAAAGTCCTGTATCACAGTCTGCTACTCTATATATTATTCAACAGCTCATAAAAGAGTTTGATTTATTGTTATTATTATAATTATATTGATTTGCAATGTTTGTGACAGGAATATGCAAAGAATCCGTAATAAATTTAAGAACTCTTTAATTTCAAGCACCTTAAGAATCATAACACCTAAATGGCCAAGTGAGATTAAATGAGGTAGTGATGAATCCAAATATTAATTTATTACAGCAGTGAAACATCAGACATTTTTAAAATCAATGGGATTCTTAGTAGTAATATATATCACTTTTTGTTTCATTGTTTATAAAGTTATATTTGTTGTAAAAGACATATGTTTGCCTATTCTTGCTAACAAATTATATCTATGTATATTTTATCCTGCAAATTTGGAGACACGAGGGGAAAAATATGAACAACATGAGATGGAAAATCAAACATAAACCAAAGAAATACTTTTTGTCTTATAAGTCAACTATGGCAGAATGGACACCCACTTTATCCGCCTGTGCTTTGAGACAGGAAATTAGCCCCCTTACCTGACAAAAACACTAAGAAACAGTAGATAATTCAAGGCTTAGAATGTATGAGTGAGTGCGGGAGGTTCCTATAGAGAAAGAAAGTGTGGTCTGCAATTCACTGACGTCTCCTCCAAGGTTGTTTCATGTCCCACACACAATGTTTCCAGTGGAAGTGTTGGCTTTCCATTACCAAGTAACTGAATGTGAAGGTTCAGGAATTGGATAGAAGAATGGATATATGCGGGACATGGTGATGTTATGGTTAATGCTGTTGACTCATGCATCCAGGGCAGCCAAAAAAGTCTTGTCAAACTCCTGTTGGTTTGACAATTTTAATCACAGAATTTATTTTGCAAATCTCCTCAATTTCAATTAATCGGCAGTACACATTGATACATTTGAAATCAAAAACAAAGGTCCACATTAACACATATCTCTTAATTATGAAAGGTGAGACAATTCACAATTGGCTGTTTTACACCATTTCTTTTCACACCTACTAATACTCTGTATAATTATGGGAAGCCAAATTAACATTTAAATACTGTATCTCTTGCATAGTTAGCTGGCTGCTGGCACCAGGGTGCAAGGTTGCCCCCACCTCTACTTAAAAAAAACATCTGCAAATGTGACATGAAGTCCATGAGCTTTGATGTCAACAGCTGGGAGGAATGTGCCAATAACCGTGTTCATTGGAGGCAGGAGATCTGGAGAGGAAACAGCAAAAGAGAGTCCAAGCTGAATCAGGCTGCTGCAGAAAAGAGAGTGTGATGAAAAGTAATGCAGGCAGGCAACAGCAACTTTTTTGTAGTTAAATCACAAGCCAGTTCAGGATGAGAAGAATACCTTAATTGACAGGTACGTGGAGTCACTCTGTACATGGAAGGAGATGACTGATTTATAGATAAATCATATTACTTATATGATTTACTTGGTACTTGGTAATACTTCTTAAATATTGTTGTCAATTACAGAAGTATGTGATTGGTTTCATTTCTCATGTCCTTGCTAGGTACTGATAAACAGGACCATTGAAGTCAGGATTCTACTAGATTATACTGGTTCTCTTATCAATATTTAACCTTGCACAGAAGAAGCAGTGGGACTGGGTCACAGATTAATAGGCTTTAATTAGAATGTATTCAATGAGTGGTAAAGGCAAAAGCTAATAGTTAACAGCTTGAGATAAAGGGCATAAGATACTCTGTATAATCAATCTATAATCAAAATAGTAAAAATATTTATCAGCAGAAATTAGTTCTCACAGTAGCCATTGCCAGAGGGAATAGCACTTTGCCAGTCGGATTCCACAGCCACACCAAGTGCAGTGTCATCAGCAACTCATTCATGTACGCATATGGCATGGTCTCTCGAGACCAATGGTTGCCTAAATGAGTAACGGTCCAAATAATCCTGGAATTGTTAAAAAAACTTTTTTTATACAGCTTACAGCAATTACATTTTAGTCTCTGTCAAAATATTCCACTTGAGAAGCAATACCCTTGTCTCACCGTTTCTTTATTTTGTGGAAACATTTTCTGTACTGATCTTTTATTACCATGCCAATAGCCTACTGTGATTTCTTCCACTGTAGCAAATTTTATTTTCTGAAACAAACGAAGTCCCAAGGAGTAAGATCTGGCAAATTCTGGGGATGCAAAGCAACAATCATATTTATCTTGGTCAAAAATTCTGAATTGTCAATACAGTATGTACCCGTGAGCTGTCATGGCTCAGTGGTGTGTGAAGGGGTGCTGTCACAGTGCACCAATGTTTCAGATGTTTTTTCTTGATGCATTCCTGCAGACGCATCAGTAGTTCAATGTAATGATGCTGATTAACAGTCGGTTCTCGGGAAAACTCTTCATTAACAAGTTCATCAATCTGCAAAAAATGAGTGACCATTATTTTGATGTTCAATAAGACCCAACATGCTTATTTTCAGCTTGGAGAAAGAAACAATCACCACAGTCACACACACGATTGTAGAATAAATGTCAGAAATATGCAATCATTTAACTTTGCACAATGCCAATCAGTGGACTGATTAACAAGGCTGTAGGCATATGATAACTAGTAGCATAGCTGATACCTACACCCTACTCCCATGTTACTGAGCAATTCTGGGAATTTTTTCAGATCCATTCACATATCGAGGCCACCGTTTAATGAAGATTGGTAGATGGAAAAATGTCCAAAGCAAATAGCACTTGAGGGTGCAAAAATAGCAGAAACAAAGATGTCCTCCTGAGTGGTTCATCTCAGATGCTGGGAGTCAACAGATTGACTGTCTCTTTCCAGTCCCAGGTGGTTTTATGTGGGTGGCTTTCGGAATGGAAGGATGAAGTGTTTCTTGAAGTTCCATCCCTTGTCTTCTACAAAACATTCACCTGAACTGCAGATGGAAAGAGATGTTGCATTAACAAGTGTGCCCCCTCTCGATCCGGGGTGGTATTGCTTATATGAGCAGAGCTTTGAGAACACCTTGCAGTCACATGTGCCTGACAATGTATATACAGTTTGAGATTGTGGAAATCTGAAATTGGACAGGAAACTTTTTTTAATTTACCATAGCTTCCTGTCCATTTTCAGCTATCTTAAAAACATTTCAAGCTATCTCAGAATAACTTCTTACTCAAATTGAAATATCTCAAAAGTATTTCAAGAGTTCCTAAAATAGATAGAAAGACCTCTTGAAAACAGGAAGTGATTTTAAGGTATATCTAAATGAATTTCATATATCTTAAAATGTACACACGGTTAATTTGAGATATCGGAAAATATATTAGATATCATGAAATGGACAGGCAGTTATTTTGAGAAATCTGAAATTAATTTTATAAATTTTGAAATGCATTTCAGTTATCTCAAAATGTACTCCATATAGATGCAAAATACAATCTATGTAAAATGTAAAGAAACATATTTTGAGATATCGGGAAAAATGTTTTAAGATATCTGAAATTAATTTTGAAATATCTCAAAATTTTAATTTTGCTTGCTATATATATCTTAAAGAAGTGCAGTTAGCACATGAAAAAAAAATCATGAACTTACCCAGACGTTATAACATAGTTTTAATTTTTCAGTTTGTCTTTGTATACCTTTTTTGCTGAGTTCAGGCTCACAGCAATGTAATAAGTTTACAGTAAAAATTCAATTAAAACTTAACAAAATGCACACATAAATAAACTACAGATTAGTTTAAACACAATCAATGCAACAATATTAAACTAATTAACATAAAAGAATCCTAACAGTATAAATTATGAATGTCTGCTAATACTACCAATGAGCTATGGCCAGTAGGCAACAGATGAGAGAAAACCAAAACCTCTACTCAGCCAAATCCTTGGAGAAAATAAACTTCTGGGAGTCCTCAGGTGGTTATAATGCAAAGTCAAAGACAGAGTTAAGCACAGTTTTGGAAACCTAGGCAATTTGGCCGTCAACCACCTCCTGGACGCTATACAGTATTATGTAAGCTTGTGCTGGAAACACTTAGAAGAAGATACTGTAGGACACTGAGATGAGAAACAGAATACACAAGGTTAGTAGCGGTTTTTGATTATTTTAATTTTTACCTTTTAGCACAAATTGGTAACAACACAGAGAATAAATATACACAGCTAATCAGCTGCTGTAATCAGGGCATGTTAGATTAAAGTAGTGAGTCTTCAGCCTGGATTTATAAGCGGAGAGCAAAAGGGCATCTCTTATATAAGCAGGAAGATCAGTCTACCGCTTTGGGGCCCTGTAGCTAAAAGTGTGAACTCCCACTGTTGTTTTAAGAATCCTTCACATCTTTAGCAGACCATTCTCTCTTGAGATCTTAGTACATGCTGTTGCTTGCATATAAAGATGAGTTCAGATAGTTAAGTAGGGTCTTGGCTATTTGCGTTTGTATACGTATGTAAGAAGGAGGAATATGAAATCGACACAAAGCCTAACTTGAAACCTTAGAACAACATTATGTGATTGTGTTCCCTAGTTCTTTTTGTAATTTTTGTGGAAGAATTTCAAATAAACTAAAGATAGCATATAGAACAGTTTGAGCAGGCTGTAAATAACACATTACGGTAGTGTATTCTACTTGAAATAAGTGCTTAGATGAATTTCTCAGAATAGTCCACATTTAGAAACCATCTTAATTCTCAAATATAACATGTTAATTTCGGATAAAAATTTTAGATTGTGTTACAATATCTAGTTTAAAAGACAGGCCAGTATGAAATAATATGTCTAAGTTGCGTGCTGACTCAGTAATTCTCTTTAGGCCTACTGAGTTCAGGCGTAAGATAATATTGTTGCAGTCTGTAGAATTCCCCCATAAATAAGATTTGTTTTTTTCAGTATTCCGAAATAAGCAGTTATTTCATTAATTCTTTCAATTTACTAAAAAATTATGTTAGGTAGAATGCTTAGTGGGGGCTGGGTGGTCTTTTGGCCTTCAAACCCTGCAGATTTTTTTTTTTCTCCTACTTATCTGGAGATTTTATATTGTTTTTTTTTCTGTTCTCCCAGCCATCAGACCTTATCATTGCAATGAGAAGAAAACTGCAATACTCAGTGAAAAATTCCTGCAGTCAGAGGCAGGGCCAACATGTGGGGTAAATGGATAAGGCAGCTGCATCCAGCAGTACTTTGGTAAGGGCAGCAATTTCTTACAACATTATGTTTATTAACACTACAAAATATTCATAAACCAAATGAATTTCATACATATAAAGTGCCTTATTATATACAGCCTTCAAAAATTGTTCACATTTCTCAGAACTGCAATTTGTGCCGCTTTGGTACACTACAACCTTTCAAGAATCAAAACAGCACATGTGCAATTAGAAGCTACATGTCAATATTCACTTTCCTTTTTATTATTGTGTATATAATGATTCTCATTTAGTTAAATTTTCTTATTTTTTGTAATGTTATTAAGGTGTCAGTCACAAGTACAATGTCTATTAAATGTCTTTTAAGTTTGCACCATGCATGTTTAGTTAAAACGTGCAGGCACCTTTTAGCTCACAAAACAGAATTCTGAAACTGCCATGGTAATTTATAAAACGTGCTGGATGAGCAAAACAGATTTCACAATCGATAAAGTCAATAAAAATACAGCATATATTTGGGTCAAACAGAAGTGGTGAAGAATATGTATATTTGTATTGTTTTTAATGCATACCGTTTATTTTTGTTTTTAAGCTAATCCTTTACATTTTTCCAAATATAACATTATTTATGCAATATTTTGTTCATTGTTCTGAAGAAGTACTGTATCATGGGAGTATTGTATTTTGAAGCCTGTATCTCAGTGCTTAAATTGCATGGATTAACACTAGAATTCCTGAAGCCTACAAAAAACTCGTAATCCTGGCCCACCTTAAATCCCTTCTCACCTCTCCATTAGCGTCTTTTGTTTTGTAAATGTGCCCATTAGTAGAAGCAGCAAGTAACCTGCTTACCCATCCCCCACCTTGACGGAGCTCAGCTCGGACAAAAAACTCTCCCACCTCAAACCAAGGGTCCTTAACTGCTTGTGATGTGCCTGGAAGTGTATAGGGTATATAATACAGTATATCATTATTTGGAATACATGCATTTCATGTGTGTTCAGTGTCTATAAAGATCTGGGTAAGTGTAGGATGAAAGGAAATGTGAGAAATGCAAGAAATACTGAACACATACCTAAAAGCAGAAACTTTTTCCATGCTACATTAATAATGATGTGAAGTGTTTTTCATTATTCAGTTTTATTCTCTCAGTGACGTTCACGTGGTACAACGAACTTGCCTCTCCATCTCTGAGTTTATGGCTGTAACAGAGTAAAATCAAAGGCTTCTTCTTTTTGGGTTGTATTATTTACCCTATACAACCCCAGGCAACTCACACACAGATAAGGAGCCTTGAGCTGAGAGAACTTTTTGCCTGAGTTGAGCTGTGACGGTGGGGGATTGGGTAGCAGTCTTGCTGCTTGTGCTGATTGACACATTTGCAAAACAAAAGAGGCTGATGGAGAGGTGAGAAATGATTTAAGGTGGGCCAGGATTACAGGTTGTTTTGTAGGCTTCAGGAATTCTAGTGTTAAGTGTATCAGCTCATGCATTGTAATGATATATGGGGGAAGCTCAAAAATTTGCCTTTTCTCAGGCGATATTATTTATCACACCAGCCTTGGTCATGGGTATTGTCAATGAAAAACAAGAGAACATTGGATATCCACCCAGGGTGCTGTATTGATAACGCTACAGAACTAACCACTGCACTACAAAACTACCTACATTTTATTTATGGTGTAGGAAATTTAAAGGCACTTGGCAAAGGGTTTTGGAGCTCTGTTGAAATACACTAATTTAGTTAATGTATACAGAAAATCACATCCTGATTTTGTTGTATTTTAAACACGTAATGCAATTATTTGAGAAAAGAGAATAAAGGTTTGATGTACTGTTAATGAATGCATTACTTTTTAAAAAAAATCCTTTAAACTAGTGTGAAAGTACATATTTAACCCAGGCTAATCATAAATAAGATTATCTGCAATGTGATATAAAGTTCTTCATCATATTTTGCATTATGCAATTAAACATAATGGTCCCTTTGTGAAAGATGGTGTTCTGTGCCTTAACTGCCTGCTCAGGTAAGGCTCAAAATATTTTCACTATAGAGGCAACAAGTGGTCAACTTCCAAAACAAAAGCATAATGTACTTTATTTGATACATTGCATAATCATTTGGAATTGTCCCCAAGTAAAAAAAATAAGTTATGTGGCTGCGCTAATTATGAAATGACTGCTAAGCATGAGGTGATCACACATTGAGGAAAACTGCTCAAGTGCAGCTTGAAAGAATGGTACTAAAGCAAGAAATTATCAAAATACTCTTTAAATAGGAAAGTTTATATTCAGTGTACTAATTACTTTACTTTAAAGTCTGGGAGACTCTGACGTAAAGATTAACCCGCAGCTTTGATTATTTGATTGCTTTTGTTGACCCCTGTCTTTTTAAAATAAATTAATTGTAGCATTGTTTTGCAGTAGACAAAAATATTCTCTTCTGTGAGGAGAAACCCTTTGATGTGCCTCTACTTAGAAACCTTTTTTTTTTTTTTTTTTTGTTTCCATATTCTAAGATAGCTCAAGGGATACATTCCTCGGTTTGTATTTGTCTGATAAAGACTCTAATATTAAACCTACTCTCTGCTGCAATATCAGCATGGTTGCAGAAGATATCCTCATTTTTTTAGGTAACGTTTGCCCTAAAGTAACATGCTTTTAATAAACAATGTTGGCCTAGCTTAGTGATGGAAGCAGCCTACTCTTCTGTTAGTCACCGTAAGGCTTGCACAGTAAAAGTGATGCCTGTTTATTCCTTGTATCAGCTCTAACAAATACAATTCCATCCTAAACAATATAGTCCAACTAGAGCAGTCCAAATAGAAACTCCACAAATATTTACAAGAGAATTTGGCTGCTTGTTGGATCTAGTTGAATGCAACAATTATACGATAACTGTAAATCACATAATGGATAGTTATGTTGCTGTTAATTTTTTTTTTTTTTGTGCATTTATAGTTAATCAGTTCCATTTTGCATGTATGAGACTTGCTGAACATGGGTTCTAGGAGGAAAGCAAGTTTAAATGCTTATGATTAAACCTAAATATCCCTAAGGGAGATTCTATAAATGTGTATTTCATATTACATCTCTCAGATATGACATCTAATATCCTACTACAGTATACAGTGTCATCAAAAATGATTGGTAGAATTTCTCTAAAACAAAGGAAAAATATCAAGTAAAAATTAATTTTTAAGCAATTTGTAGAAAATCAATTCATTTAATAACTGTGAGCATAATTTGTAGCCTGAAAAGAAGCAGCTTACCTAGACTAATACAGCATGTCAGGAGTGAACTGAAGTAAAGTGGCCATTTTGTAAGGAATAATTCTTATTACTTAGTAATAGCTTTCACTTTGGTTCATCTATATGTTGTCAGTTTGCAATTTTGCAAATGTCTTGAATATTTATGGTAAAGCTTGTAACATGAATACCACTACACCACTTACACATTTCATGAAAAGTCACTGCTACACTAGCTATATGAAATGATTGAATAATAAAGTGTTTTTACAACTACTAATGTAAATATTATTTAACAACATATTAAGCATTAACTCATTGTATCATGTTGTATGTGGTAATTACCCACCAAACCAGGGGTTGGTGCTGTGTACTAAAGCTTTCTCTCTTTTCTCTCCCTCTGCAGAACGGAAGATTGAAATCCATTCCACTGCTGATGTCTCTTTCATTGTCCACCGTTCTGGACCCACCCCTTCGTGCCAGGATGTTTGAGTTATTTCTGCATTGGACTCCTGTCTGAAAGGACGTTATTGTAATCTTTGTAAAAAATGTCACGTCTTTTTTAGTTACAAACATACTTTAAAAATTTTTCGTTTTGTCTGCTTCTTGTCTTACAAGTGTCAGTACCCATTTTCATTATTATAAAGAAAGCATTCACAATTTTAAAATTGTTTTCACTTTTGATTGATTTGATAAAGCCAAACGTCTTTTTGATTTTCTTTTTTAATAGTAGCTTGTGTTATTATGGCTGTAATTCTGAATATTAATTTCTTTGTTTTTAGAGCACTTTTTGTTTTCTTGTGCCTCTTTCTTGTTGTTTGATTCTCTTTGTTTAACTTTATTGAATGTATATAGTTTGCAGGTGCTTTTGCTGTGTTAATGGCCTCATGGGCAGCTGCAATAAGGGATCACTATATTAAATTAATCATTAACTAAATAAAAAGCCACGGTTCTGTTCTGATTATGTTTTTACAGTTTGTGAACCCTTCACAAAATGTATTCCCTGACACTACATTTATATCTCTGGGAAGATGTGGCTTTTAAACTTACCTTGAGCTTCAGGCTTATCAGGAGTGAAGTTCCCCTAGTGGCTTCTGTTGTCCCTGCACCCTTGAATTCAAATGACTAAAACAGTTTTCAGGCTGCCTTAAGTGACTTCTGCTCTGCAGGGTCTCATCTGACCTATGTGTAATATCTTTGCTCCTCCCTGCTGGTCATATAGGAGATGTACTGAGATCATGTCACTTTTTCTAGACCTCAATATCTCACAAACTCCTGTTCGGTGTTAATAAAATGTTAGATAAAATGATGTAAATCATGTCCTCAGAGATGCTTCTTATTAGACTTAACAATCTATTTATGTACTTTAGAAGAGCTGAATTTGCAATAGACTGACACTTTGTCCATGTTTAGGATAGATGTGAAGCAGTTTGTAGTGGGAATGATGCATTCGGTAGCTTGTGATTTAGATCCAAATGACATAAACAAGCCTATTGTTTTATAATCTGAGAATAATTAACAATAATGTAATATTGAAAATTATTCTTTAAAGCAGCGATCTCAAACTACAGTCCTGGATGGCCGCAGTGATGACAGGTTTTCATTCTAACCCTTGTCTTAATTAGTGATCTGTTTTTGCTGCTATTTAACTTATTTAACTTCTTTTGAATTAGTTTTATTACTTTTGAATTGACTTGCTCTTGAAGACTCAGACCCAATTAATTAGCAGCTAAACAATAATGAGATATCAAATGAATGAAAATATGACCAGCAAACTGTGACCATAATACAATATCTGAAAATAAAAAGGGTGGCAGTCTCAGGAATGTTGATTTGCTCAGGTCCCCAAAACATATTAACACTGCTCTTAGAAAAGTAAAGAAAAAATCAACAATTTTGAAAATGTATGCTATTGCACAATGAGAGCAGCAACAAGCCATGGAATTAAAGAATGGGTTTAATTAACAACAAGACTTGGCGCCTAATTAAGCAACTGGTTGGAGTGCAATTGGTCGGAGTTTGAGTACCTGACTTAATTCGTCTTCTGTTGGCTCCCTCACTTCGCATTTCTTTTCTCTTTAAGGAAAAGAAATAAAGCAATCCAAGAAACAATGAAGAAATTCCAGGGAACAAATCTTAAAAAAACAAGTCAATTAAAATGAATTCAAAAGAAGTTAATTAGCAGCAAAAACAGATCACTAATTAAGAAAAGGATTAGAATGAAAACATCATGCCACTGCAGTCCTCCAGGCCTGGGGACTCATGTATAAATAGTGCGTACGCACAGAAATGTTGCGTAAGAACGTTTCCATGTTCAAATCGCGATAAATATAATCTAAACTTGCCGTAAAGCCACGCACATTTCCATGGTACCTCATTACCTGTCAAACGCAAGTTCTCTGCTCGGTTTTGCAGACTGGCGGCACCCAGCGTCAAAGCAGTACTACTGTTCCTGTGTGGTTACCCTTTCTTTTTCAGATCCATGTCCCTGATGCGACTTTATAAATACACTGAAATTAACCGCATATTGTTTATTAGTTTAATGCATCTGATTGTAATTAACCAGTAACAATATAAAGGTCCACGGAATGGTCAAACTATTCCAAATACCATAAATGCTTTAACGTTGTTACTCTCACTGCACCTTCTTTTCTTCTTTCAGCTGCTCCCATTAGGGTTTGCCACAGCAGATCATCTTTATCCATATTACTCCCACTCGGAGCAGCTGATCGGAAAGAGAATTATCGGTATACAGCATCAAGCACGCTGCCTCAGCCATGCTTCCTATTTGAACTGCTTCTCACATGGCAAACACTTCAAACCTTTACTGTACGGACCTCGCGGTTCAGAAACAGTTTCATCCCAAGAGCTCTAAAAGCACTCAATCAGTCCATCAACTGCTCCTTGTAGAACTGTTTGGACTTATAAGTACAATCACCTCACAGTAAACTTGCACTACAGTTATAATATTGCACAACCTGAGCCACTTTATAAAGTGCGTATTTATATGTGATGGTGATATCATTTTTAAGATGAAATGCAGAAAAATATGTTTATTATATTATACAGATAAAACTTTAACTTCATTTAAATAATCTATATTGTTAATAATTAAAGGACACAGTGTCGCTACGCTAGCAAGGATCTGGTGCTCCGCTCACACCTGCCCCGCACTGTATGCTTCACTGGGACTGGTGTGAAGGATAGAATAATTAAACATGTACTACGAAGATATTTCAATATTCCTTAAAAGTTTTGAAGAATCGGCGTTATAAGCTTACGGATGGCTTAACGTCTATTACAGAGCTGATTGTGTGGCGATCAGTTACTTGGAGAAAGAAAAGGAAGGACAGAAATTGGAGGTTAGTACGTTTGAAAGAAACAGTACTATAGGGGGGGCCTTAGGCATGTGCAAACGATGCACGTGCACAGAGCCGCCATATCCAGGGGCCGCCACGCCAATATATATTGAATATAAAACAGAAAGAGAAAATAACGACACAGCTAAAAACGCAGCGGCAAATTTCGGCAAAAGTTAAATGCTTGTGTCATGAGCACGAGGCGGCTATGCGGCCATCCACCGTGCATAAGATACGATACTGACATTGGCGTGCAAAGGGGCCACCGATTCTTTTTCTGCCCAGGGCTACTACGAGCCTATAGCCGCACCTGAGTAGTGCTACAATAAATTATTTCATCTATGGTCGCGCACAATCACTGCGCCACCGTGTTCCCATGTTTAATAACGTGCTTTAACTCCTATCATCATGAAAATGATATCACGTATACATCTCAGTATTTTAGTTATTCTGAGAGCTGTAATATCACAAATGTAATGGATTCTGTGTCCTGTCAGAGGAAGAGAAAGCCGGTTTAAGAAGCACGTAGTGATTCACACACATAGAGTACATAGAAGAGCACATATAAAACAAAGCATTTAACGTGCTACTTTAATTACGATGTGATTTGAGAAACTGGTTAATTAAACAATTTTAAGAAGTTTATGATGTTCTACTTTAATGACAAAATAAACTACGTGATTAAAGTGGAAATTTCAAGATTGAAGTTGACATTTCATGCTTTTTCCCCACTGTGTGCCTATTTTTTTCTCTGTACCCTAATAAGCTTTCATATGACACTCAGATGGTGGGCTACGACTCGCCTTTTCACAGCGACTTTAATATCTGACTTCTTTTTTATTTCAGGCACTGTGCGACTTTGTGAACTTGAGCTTTTGAGTTTCTCCAACAGGCTATGTCAGTCGATCAGCTTCCTTTTATTGTTTATACCACTGGTTAAACCAACAAATAGTACGTTTTTCCTTGCCTCCACTTGGTATTCGCTGAAATTCTTCTATTTTCCCTCTTGCTTTTCCCATTGTCTTTTCACAGAACACTGAGCTTAAGGACTATTTATCTTTATTTGCATATTCGAAGAGGCGTAATCCTGGGAGGAGCTGGGGCGGGACAGCAGGCGCGTGCACGAGCGTCACTTTTCACACTGACCGGGATTTATGTAGCCGAAGAACACGGAAGCTGACGAACGCACAGATTTATGCATACTGGATTTTTCTGTGCGTAAGCACATTTCGGCTTTTGTGCTTGCGTCATGTTATAGTGTGAGTTCTATGCATGAGGCCCCTGGAGTTTGAAATCCTTGCTTTAAAGAGAGGGCGCTGTGGCTGGCAGTGGTTCTTCACAGCTCCACCGACCCATTGATTGTCTTTACCGAGTTTAACATTCCCTGCACACATTCCAAAAGCCATGCCAGTTAAGGTAATAGGCAACTCTAAAGTTTCCTATGAAATTATGTGAACATGTGTACATGATTATACTTGAATTGTGAATTGTGTGGCTTACAAGGCTAAACAGTTAATGATAAATATATTCAGCGTTCGTATCAGGAGCAACTACTAGGAGGTCAGTAGTCACTGATGCTTACATTTGAACCCTGTCTGAATGCCAGACTTGAACCTTTCTTTCATCTTTATGTATTAAATGGGGCATCACTTAGGAAACTTTATGTGTTTTGTTTGTCTTTTGTTCGCAGTTTATCCACACATTCTATATTCTCTTCTTACAAAACTGTACTTTGAAAAAGGTACTCAAATAAGTATTTTATATCTGTTGAAGGTTTTTCACAAACAGTACAACAAAGAAAAATTATTATTAAAAATTACCTATATGTTTTTGAGTGTTCATCTAAAAAAAACCAAAATGGTTTGTTTCCTCCTTTCTTCATTTAAGGACAACTTATTGTACAGTTTTTCATATTATGCCCTTTTTAATCTATGTGCAGTTGACAAGTTTGTGGTTTTGCCAAAACTGAGATATACCCAGCATGCTTTTATGCAGCTGGTATAACTGGGAAGGTAAAGGCTTTAGAAATTAAATATTTTGATTACATGCAGTCAGCATAGCAGAGAAAAGAAGGTTACAGAATATTCTAATTACCTGCTGCTAACCTGTCAACCTTCCCACTACCCCTGCTGCTGCCCTGGTCTGCCCTCTGCAGATATACTAGACAGGCTTATTTACTTTATTTTGCAAAAATCAAATATATTATGTCATTCAAAAAAAAAAATGTTGTCCTATATAGAGACTCTGTCACATACTGAATACAGCAATCATAATCAGGGAAAAAACTGGTATACTATCAATATACTTTGAAGCAATATGTTTAAAAGTCTTTTAAAATGTCATTGATCAATGACTGTAAAACCACTGGAGAATTTATCAATCCACAGGACAACACTGGCTGATAATCTGACCAAGCTTTCATATTTCCCATAATGTCACATTGACCACATGATGGCTTTTCTTGAATCTGTGGAAAACAGACACCCAGCAAACAAAACTACAAAAATCAAATGATAAAAAATGCACAAACAGTGAGAAAAGACAGATAAACAACCCATTACACTACTGTGTAGAACACGGTAGTGAGCAACAATCCTTCAGGGCATTTATGGCATTCTGCTTTCTGCAGAGTAAACACATTTTTTCAATATCCTGCATCTACCGCTTCCCTCCATTGTTCTTATGTTGTGTATGATTTTGAATAATATATTTGAATAATATTAACAATAATACACATGTGAAGAACTAAACTAAGAATGCTATAGCACTCAATTAAATTGAAGTAGCCTGATTGTACAAATTTGCTGCCCAAAGAAGTGCAAGACCTGAAAGGCTCCCTTTACTTCTTCTAATTTCCTCTTGGATTTATGCTATTCTAAATATCCCAACAATAACATTTCATTCTCCAACCCAAATGCTTTGTTATGTATATTTCTAAAAAGTCAAAAAATAGCTTAAAGAGTAAACAAAGAGGTTACATTCTTGAAGTACAACCTTGGTTAAAATCCCCACTTGGGTACTTCTTCATCTTTCATATCCCAAAGGAATACATGCTTTTTCAATTGGCAGATCTCAAACTGACACTATTTGAGTTTTGGTGTGTATGTGAGTGAGGCCATTGATTGAGTGACAGCTTTTCTAGAGCTTGTTCAAGCCTTTCGACTAGTTTTGCTATGTCATTATGGAAGTGATAACCAGGGACATATAGGGTGAACTCAATTGCTCAAGCCTCTGAGCCCTTCTCTTTTGTTGATCCATGTGCCCTTTTTGCTTATAGAAAAAAAAGTAGTTCAGCCAGATCTGTCAATTTAGTTTTTTTCACCACATGACAAATCTTCAGTATTTAGTATGGTTCACCGATCACTGCTTAATTGACCTTTTCTAATAATTTTCTAATATGTCTGCCTCCTGTTCATTGTGAAAAGAGGAGAAAAAAGCAGCAATAACAAACAAAACCTTCTATACCTGAAAATGTTGTGTTATACATTTTTGAATGATCACACTCAGAAGATACACAGATTTTTCAGAAGCATTGCACAAAAGTAACACGCCATGAGGGTTGTATTGAGCTCTCGATTTTAAGGAAAGATTGATTTTATTCACCTAATCTGAGTTTGTGAACCAATGAACCAACCATGTTATTGTCTATTTGGCAACTTAACTAGTTTGCTTTAGAGGTCTGCTACCTGAGCTTAAACAAAGTGATGGCTCTGAGACTAGGGATACGCACTGGCAATCGGAAGATTGCCAGTTCGAATCCTGTAAATGCCAAAAGTGACTCTATTTCGTTGGGCCCTTGAGCAAGGCCTTTAACCTGCAATTGCTCCGTCCTGGGTATGACGTCAATCTGCATCCAGCCCTGCAGGTAGGCCCTCCAAACTGTAGGGAAAAATCTGGGGGTTGGTGGCAGAATTGGCACTCCAGCCACCATAAAAAACCTCAGTCTGTTCAATTCTATCTGAACTAGTGTGGTGCTGAGGTGTCACCCATTGCATGGCATTGCACAGGACTCGGTTCTAATCTGGGAACCTGAGTTGGTTTTTTATGTGGTGGGTGCGGCAATGCACTGTATCATAGCGTGCTCCTACCCTCTCTCTCTCTATCTGAGCTTAAGAAAGGCTGGGTTCGAGTGGGTATTTCACACACAACTTTGAGCTTGGGCTGGATCTTAACTGTTTTCAAATTGATTAACATCGATTATGAAGATTTTTATGTTTTAGGTTTATTTTTTCATTTACATTTACATGTATTGACTTAGGAGATTTTTTTTCAAAACAAGTTGCAATTGAGAACAATATACTTTGGTAATCATCAGTCCGGTTGACTGTTTGAGAACAAGTGTTACAAGACCATTTACAAAATTCATCATCACAAGTGAAGAGCTCAGGAACAAAATACAAGCTAGTTACTAATCCTAGGGTAAAAAAGCCATTAGCTAATATCAGTAAGACAATAATTCACCAAAGAGTCTTCAAACATTTGTTAATCACCTTGAGGTAATCAGAATTATGAATAGAAGGTGGGCATCTCGCTCTACCAGTTAGAACCTACAATTGAAAAGAGTCTGAACTAAGATTTGATACCATGCAGAGATGGCATCACCAGATGCCATTCATCAGCAGACCTGAGTGATCAAGAAGAAACATAGAACCTAAAAGGTGTATACATATAAATACAGTAGGTACTAATCTATTGAGTTACTCTATAGGCAAGAATCAAGAATTTGAACTTAATACGTGCCACTACAGGAAGCCAATGTGGTGATCTAAAAAGATATGTGCTCACCTCGACTGGATAAACACCAGACATGCTTCTGAATTTTGAATTATGTGCAATTGCTTGATGACACACGCTGGTACTCCTGCCAGCAGAGTGTTGCAGTTGTCCAGATTTCACAAGACTAAAAGCCCTGACCAAGAGTTGTGCTGCATACTCAGTCAGAAATAGTCTGATCTTGAACATATTGCATAGAATGAATCTGCAAGACCGAGAGACCATTGCAACATGGTACCTGAAGGACAGTTGGTCATCAATCACCACCCCAAGGCTGCATACAGACTTAGCGGATGTGAGTGATAATGAGCCAGTCTGAACAGAGATGGGGTGCCAAACAGACAGACAAGAAGGTCTGTCTTTGCCAAGTTGAGTAGAAAGTTGTAATTAATTTTGCTCACTCACTCATACACTCTCTCTTTCTGTCTCCCTTGGGTGCATAACAGGAACAGATTCTGGGTCATAAAAATTTTATTTTCCTTTCTGAAAGTCTAATTCACAAGAGGTTATGGTGCTATACATTAAAAATAAAGTAAAAAAAATATGGTGCCAGATAGTAATTTCTAATGGCTTCGTGAATATTACTTCACAGTAGACATTTTTTAAGGGTTGAATAAATCTTTCTCTTACTTTAGAGATGGAATGAGACTCAGTTTGGTATTGCATGTAATTAAAATAGCAATAATTTTATTTGTTGTGTCCTCTTAGTAAGATGTATTATATTGCAACAATAAATTACAAGCTCAGTTAAAGGAGTATAATATTTTGTCTTTTAATCTCACTTAATCAGCAACTTTTTTTGCCAACATTGTGAATAATATAATGCCTGTGAAATTATATCCAAACTCTCTTTAAACTTAGAAAAATAAAGAATTACAATCAGGCAGTGACTGGTGTCTAGGGTACTCTAATGTAACAAATTCTGTCCTGAAAATATATCTCTTCTCCTCTTTTGAGTAAATTCTTGGGGAGACTTAGGTGGCAGGGCATCCCTGGACTTGAACCATTTTAGGCCCCTTCTAACTGTACAGCGACAGCAAAACAAGTGTATATTGTCAAATTCTAGGAGTGGTCGACGCTTGAAAATGCAGGACAGCAAGTATTCTCAGAGCAGAGAATCAGAGTAACAATAGGAGAATGGATAGCAACAAGAGCTGCAGAAACAATATCTGAAATGATGAGCAAAAGAGAGAAACAGAAAGTCCAGATGCAATATCAAATCTTAAACTTATACTTGATAGCTATCAGAATACAACACAAGAATAGCAAGCTCAGACACAGCATACCACGTCTAATGTTAAAAACAAAGAAGAGTATTATTCTTCAACTATATGTCTTAGGAAACAGACAAAGAGAGTGGAGGGAGGGAGGGAAAATATTTTTAAGCCTTATTCTGGCAAATAATTATTTCCACAGTAATTGGATATTTTCAACTCTGAAGGTAAAACTAAAGAAAAAAATTGAAAGAAATTAAAACATTAAAAAAAGAAAGACATGAGCAGCCTTAGTTGTTCACCAGTTTGCAGACTCTTGGCACTTTTGTCTACGCAGAGTAGAGATACAGCTAACTGAAATTGTATGAACTTTGTACCGTTTTTTTTTTGTCAAATGACCTTTCTAGACCAAAAGTAATTTGTTAGCATCAACATTCTGTTCAGATTCGTAAACTCAGGAATCTCTTTGTCAGCATGTCAATAAATGTTTTTATCTTCAAAAAGGATTTCTCACTATTTAATGAAGTGACAAAAAAGTTGTTATCAACAAAACGCAAACTCCTGAGAATTAAGCCGAAACCTTTGACATGCATGTTCAGCTGTCAATAGGGCATTTCAATAGGGTTTTTTTTTTCAGAACCTTGTGATGAACTGGCACCCTGTCCTGGAATTGCTCCTGCCTGCACCCTATTCTTGATGAGATATGCTTTAGTTCCCCGCCACTCTGCTGAGGATTAAATATTATGGTGTGGTATTTTTCAAACAACAAATTTCAACTTCGGGATTTTTAATGACTTCTTGATAAACAATAGGAGCAAAGAAAACCAGCAGCTCGTCATGACTGGCATCAGACCACATGTGCACCCTGTAATTTGGTTTCAGCATGTCAGAGGGTGAAAATGACAAATTTCTATTACAAACAAAAATAATTAGACTTTAAACATTTAAATTGAAGCACATTTAAAACTTTATTACTTGACACAGCTATTCTTGTTTATTATGTACTTCTTTGTGATGAACTAAATCATCATGTTTTTTAGGAATCATCCCAAATTAGAATGGCTGACGCTTTTTATCAAATGTAACTTGTATCAGACATGTTGGGTGCAAAGGTGTTATTGCATAAATGCATGCTGTAGGGCATGAAGGATGAAGTGGTACTCCAAAACACCATTTTATGCAAGAATGTGATGCCCTTAAAGTTGTGTGATGTGTAATTATTGCACAGTATATTACAGTTTGACCTTTTTAAAAATGGAATAAATTCAGCTTTGAGTTAATATCTGGCAAATGAAGCATAATGTAAAGAAATGTACAGGTGTACACATAAATTATTCAACATAAAAACAATAAAGGATCTGAACCTAACAACTACAGGAAACATTATGGACAAGACTTGTATTAGATTCATCACTGTCCACAACTAGACAGTGTGCAGAAATGAATAAATGGATAAGAGGGAATAATGGATATTATTCCAAAGAGTGGTTATGGTAAATTTATATTGCACCCTTGAAAGGTCAGTTTGGAATATTGTGCACAGTGTAACTTTTTATAATAAAAAATAAAATATCAATGCTAATGAAAATCCAGCAAGCAGCTACAAAGCTGCCTTCAAGATGAAAGGATAAAAAAGAGTAAGGAAAGTTTGAACAAGATGATCCATCTAATCTTATGAAAACAGGTTAAAAACAGATTTTTTATTAGCATACTGTCATCAAAAAACATCTTATGTACTTAAACTTTGCCTACATTTTATTAAATTGGTGTCTCATCAGCTTAAATATAATTCCTTTAGGCAGTACATATCTTTGTGAGTTTTTTTTTCACAAAACATTTACATTAATCTTGTAGAACTCACTAAGGCAATTCGTTTAACAGTTTTGACTAAAGAGGTTGTCAACGAGGTTGAAGACCATATAAGGCTTACTGTTGATTAATAATGCAGCTTCCTTCAGTTTGTTGTAAGGGTTCACAGGTGGCTCAGAGAAGCACCCCAACTTTGCTTACCACCCTAAATATTCCAGTTTTCCCTTCAACTTCACAAGGCATAGTAACTGGGCAGTCACTTCTGCCCCCAGACTTGACTCTCATAGGACTGTGTAAACTCGCTTAACTCAAGATTATAAACAGCAGTGACTCTGTGTTGAGATTTTCTGCTGCAACTGTCTTTGCCTTACAGATGTGTACCAATGATTAAACTGAAAACTTGTTGACAGAATATGTAAATTTCAAAAATAATGTAAAAAAGCTCACTCTGGCATGTCAGTAAAATCTGTATAGTAGATATCTAAATACTATGACATTAGAATCAGGTAACAAAATTTAAAATGATGCATTAACTATTTAAAGGACAACATCAAAATACTATTTTATATATTGCTTGACGCAATTGCTGTAGTGGTTATTCATCTTTCTCATTGAAACAATCACTATAGTTACTATTACAATGACAATTACTTCAAAAAGGTTAGACACCTTATACCATCTTGGGCATGTAAAATCATTACAATGACATTATGTCATGGTAGGATGAGCACCTGTCACATAGCAATGACATCAAAATGTAAACAAATTTGCCGAAATACAGTAAATAGCAAAAACTCATACAATTATGAAACTCTTTTCACCCAATTCAAAATCTCAGGGGGCAGACCCTGACATGCATACCCATACATATATCTATACTGGGTTAATTTCGAGTCACCATCAATACAAGAAGATGTGAGCCAAAACCTGGATTACCCAGAGAAACTAATACAGACAAGGGGAGAAATTGCAAATTCCGCCTGGAAAATGACTCTCCACAGGCTTCAAATGCAAGATGTTGGATCCATTAGACAACTAAACTATCCAATGTGCCATCCCAGAAGTATATTACATTCTATAAAATTGTAAATATCTTGATAGTACCCTTGCTGAAGTTCAAACTGACCTAATAATAACTATGAAGTAAATTCCTCTATTTCCCTGTTTAAACACAGGCTACCACTTGCCTATTTAATTTCAGAAATGTCTATCCCAAGCTATGAAAGAATCCAACAACTCTTTTTAATGCATTAGTTTTGGAAAGCTTTGTTCATGAACTATAGAATCCACCAAGTTTGACTTTAAAATGGATTCAATATTAAAAATACTTGGGGGAGTTATTATATCTCTATTATAAAAGAAAATCTTGAGACGAGACGAGATTATTGCCAAGAGATTTTTTCAAGTCCAGCCATACTCTCAATGATTTCAGGTTAACGGCCCACACCCACGGTCCTCTCGCCTCTCATTCGTGTGAATGCTTTTATCAGAAACACAGCTCCTGTGCCCTCAGTTTTTATAAATTTGTATGTTTTCCTCAGTTTAAGTTCCCAATAAAAGATGTATTATGTCCAAATCTTATTGAAAAATTTCATCCTGAAGGGCTATCAACAGAATAAATTAGTACATGGGCAATCCTAGCACAGAGAAATGATGAAGTCAAACAAATTAACACAAAAATTGTCAATTGGTTACACGGCAAATTGGTTAAATGTATATCAATAGTCTACGCTGAAACAGTTGGTGGTGATGATGCGGAAGCTGAAAACATCAACTTACAATATCCCGTAGAATATCTACAACTGTTAACACCGTCCGGTCTTCCACTGGCCGAATTACAGTTGAAAGAAGGATGTATTGTAATGTTATTGCATAATTTATGTATAAGTGATGGTCTATGCAATAGGACAAGATTAGTTGTATTCAAAATTGGTCGAACAATTCTGACATGTAAAATTTTAACAGGCGACAAGAAAGGATATGTATTACATATTCTGCAGATTACATTAGACACCAAAGGAGATCTTGATATGCCATTCGTATTAAAACGTTTACAGTTTCTGCTTAGAATAGCTTTTGCTATGACAATTAACAAATGACAGGGACAAACATTCGAAAAAGTCTGTTTATTTATTAGAGAAAAAGAAATGATATTCACTCATGGGCAGTTATACGTTGCGTTTATCACGATGTTACTCCAAACACGGAATCAAAATTCAATGCGATGTTGACAAAAAGTTATTTCCAAATATTGTTTTTACTGTCCCCTTATCAAACCGCCACCTTATCGTGGTGAAGGGGTTTGCGTGTCCCAATGATCCTAGGAGCTCTGTTGTCTGGGGCTTTATGCCCCTGGTAGGGCCACCCAAGGCAAACTGGTCCTAGGTGAGGGATGAGACAATGAGCGATTCAATAGACCTTCTATGATGAATAAAAAATTTGGACGGCATTTTCCCTCGCCCGGACGTGGGTCACTGGGCCCCCCCTCTAGAGCCAATCCTGGAGGTAGGGCTCGATGGCACCCCATGGGGCTCGGCCGGGCACAGCCCGAAGAGGCAACGTGGGTCCCCCTTCTCATGGGCTCACCACCTATGGGAGGGGCCAAGGAGGTCGGGTGCAGTGTGAGTTGGGTGGTGGCCGAAGGTGGGGACCTTGGCGGTCCAATCCTCGGCTACAGAAGTTGGCTCTTGGGACGTGGAATGTCACCTCTCTGAAGGGGAAGGAGCCTGAGCTAGTGCGTGAGGTTGAGAGGTTCCGGCTAGATATAGTCGGGCTCACCTCAACACACAGCTTGGACTCTGGAACCAATCTCCTTGAGAGGAGCTGGACTCTCTACCACTCTGGAGTTGCCATCAGTGAGAGGTGCTGAGCGGGTGTGGGCATACTTATTGCCCCCCAACTTTGAGCCTGTACATTGGGGTTTACCCCGGTAGACGAGAGGGTAGCCTCCCTCCGCCTTCGGGTTGGGGGACGGGTCCTGACTGTTGTTTGTGCATATGCGCTGAACAGCAGTTTGGAGTACCCACCCTTTTTGGAGTCCCTGGAAGGGGTGCTAGAGGGCATACCTTCTGGGGACTCCCTCGTTCTGCTGGGAGACTTCAATGCTCACGTGGGCAATGACAGTGAGACCTGGAAGGGCGTGATTGGGAGGAATGCACAACGGCCCCCCCCCCCCCCGATCTGAACCCGAGCTATGTTTTGTTATTGGACTTCTGTGCTCATCACGGATTGTCCATAACGAACACCATGTTCAAGCATAGGGTTGTTCATATGTGCACTTGGCACCAGGACACCCTGGGCCTCAGTTCGATGATCGACATGTCCTGGCCACATGTCTTGGACACTCGGATGAAGAGATGGGCGGAGCTGTCAGTTGATCACCACCTGGTGGTGAGTTGGCTTTGATGGTGGGGGAGGATGCCGGTTAGACCTGGTAGGCCCAAACGTGAGTCCCCTGTCAGAAGTAGCTTCAACTCCCACCTCCGGCAGAACTTCGACCACGACCTGAGGGAGGTGGGGGACATTGAGTCCGAATGGGCCATGTTCCGTGCCTCTATTGTTGAGGCGGCTGACTGGAGCTGTGGTCGTAAGCTGGTCGGTGCCTGTCGTGGCAACAATCCCTGAACCCGTTGGTGTACACAGGTGGTGAGGGATGCTGTCAAGCAGAAGAAGGAGTCCTACCCTTTTGTCCTGTGAGACTCTGGAGGCAGCTAATAGGTACCGATGGGCCAAGTGAAATGCGGCTTTGGTGGTTGCTGAGGCAAAAACTCGGGCATGGGAGGAGTTTGGGGAGGCCATAGAGAACGACTTTCGGATGGCTTCGAGGAGATTCTGGTCCACCGTCCGTCGTCTCAGGAGGGGGAAGCAGTGCAGTGTCAACACCGTATATGGTGGGGATGGTGCGCTGCTGACCTCGACTCGGGACGTTGTCGGTCGGTGGGGAGAGTACTTTGAAGACCTCCTCAATCCCAGTAACATGCCTTCCAGTGAGGAAGCAGAGCCTGGAGACTCCAAGGTGGGCTCCCCCATCTCTGGGGCTGAGGTCACCGAGGTGGTTAAAAAACTCCTTGGTGGCAGGGCCCTGGGGGTGGATGAGATACATCCGGAGTTCCTCAAGGCTCTGGATGTTGTAGGACTGTCTTGATTGACACGTCTCTACAATATCGCCTGGACACTGGGGACAGTGCCTCTGGATTGGCAGACCGGGGTGGTGGTCCCCCTCTTTAAAAAGGGGGACTGGAGGGTGTGTTTCAACTACAGAGGGATCACACTCCTCAGCCTCCCTGGAAAAGTCTATTCGGGGGTTCTGGAGAGGAGGGTCCGTCGGATAGTTGAACCTCGGATTCAGGAGGAACAGTGTGGTTTTTCGTCCTGGTTGCAGAACAGTGGACCAGCTCTGCACCCTTAGCAGAATCCTGGAGGGTGCATGGGAATTTGCCCAACCAGTCTACATGTGTTTTGTGGACTTGGAAAAGACGCTCGACCGTGTCCCTCAGGGAATCCTGTGTGGGGTGCTCCAGGAGTATGGGGTACCGGACTCCCTGATAAGAGCTGTTCGATCCCTGTACAACCGGTGTCAGAGCTTGGTCCGCATTGCCGGCAGTAAGTCGAGCCCGTTACCAGTGAGAGTTGGACTACGCCAGGGCTGCCCTTTGTCAACGATTCTGTTCATAACTTTTATGGACAGAATTTCTAGGCGCAGCCAGGTTGTTGAGGGGGTCCGATTTGGTGGACTCAGGATTGGGTCACTGCTTTTTGCAGATGATGTTGTCCTGTTTGCTTCATCAAGCCGCGATCTTCAGCTCTCTCTGAATCAGTTCACAGTTGAGTGTGAAGCGAATGGGATGGGAATCAGCACCTCCAAATCCGAGACCATGGTCCTCAGCCAGAAAAGGGTGGAATGCCCTCTCAGGGTTGTTCATGAGTGAGGGAAGAATGGAGCGTGAGATCGACAGGCGGATCGGTGTGGCGTCCGCAGTGATAAAGGCTCTGCATCGGTCTGTCATGGTGAAAAAAGGAGCTGAGGATGCATCCTGGACGCCTCCCTGGTGAGGTGTTCCGGGCACGTCCAACCGGGAGGAGGCCCCGGGGAAGACCCAGGGCACCCTGGAGGGACTATGTCTCCCAGCTGGCCTGGGAACGCTTTGGGATTCTCCCGGAAGAGCTAGAAGAAGTGGCCGGGGAGAGGAAAGTCTGGGCCTCTCTTCTCAAGCTGCTGCCCCCGTGACCCGACCTCGGATAAGCGGAAGAGGATGAATGGATGGATGGATGGATGGATGTTTTTACTGAAGTTTTACTGTAAAAGTGTAAGTGTTTAAAAAGTATTTGTGTGTTAATTTCAAATTCAAACAGAACGAAAACGTATGACGCAATGAATACCTCTAATGTAACACAAAACATAATTTTCTTTCAATTTATTACGTTTTACTATTTTTTACTGTGGTTAATTACTCGCTGTAATGTAAAATAGTTAGATCTATTATGCATATGTAACAATTCCCATGAAAATAACAATCTGTTTAAATTGTACATCTGCTTACCCATAAGCGAGCGGCAGAGCCACGAAGTGGCTAGTGCTTAGTGCCTGCTTGGGGGTTGGCAAGGAAAGTGAGCAGGGGGTAGAGCCCCCTAGTTTTCTATTAAGATAAACATAAATGAGAGAATATACATGTATTATGAATAGTCTGTCACATGGTACCTTAAAGTACAATAAAACAAGCTTTCACATATCTCCACTTGCAGCAGATAAGCTTGTAGCTCTGTTTTACGTATGTGTGACTCACTGTATTGTTATTTATACTTCTACTTGAACTTTCAAAAGGTTTGCTCAGATTTTCCCGATTACTATATTTGTAGTCCTCTTTTAGTTCAAGAGCCTGAAATACAACCTAGCAGAGTTAAATTTACCTTCCACTCAACATACACTGGCTCTGAAAGCAGACATCTTGATCAAAGGTGGTCTCTTCTACTGAAGCCCATGAGCATGTTGTCAGGTTGTAGGATGCTCACAAGTTACTGACTATATGTTTTACAATTTCCGTTGACAAGGGGCTCACCTGAATGCAACTTTGAATTGCAGACAACAACCAACTGTGTTATTTTGGCACTGGTTCTATTAACAACTATTTAGGACTTTTCACTACTGTGTAGACAGGGAATGATGGCTGAGATTCCCAGAGGAAAGTCATATGGAAGAGTTACCTGCCTAATCTGAACCTAAATTTTGAATTTTTACTCGATATTTGTTGCTAGTTTTGGATTTTCTAAAATAAATATTTTCCATGAGCACAAGGTTACTGAAATGTGCATCTGGTGCCAAAGCACCCTTTACCAAAGGTTAATAACAGAATTTGTAGTCATAGTATTTGATATAAGTCTGCATACAATGTATAGCTGTTTTGAAATAAGTGCTAAGCTATCAACTAATCACCACTTAATGGTGAGCTGGATGGCTTAGACTGAGAGAGCACCTACAGTACTTTATACCTCTGAAATAGCCAAAGCATTTGATGACTCAGGGTGGACATGCTGGATGTATCTTAGGTTCTTCTTGGCGAAATAGGGCAAACATTTATCTCATCTGGGAAAAAACATCACCAGAGGTGGAAGAAGCAAGGAAAGTCTATTCCCATTCTGTATATGACAGGAGGAGGCAATTAGAACATCAGAACAATCTAAACAAGAATAGGACATTCAGCCTAACAAAGTCCAACATTTCTGAACAAAACCTACTGATAATAGACTCACTGGTGGAGCAAACTGTCATGTTTTGTCCTTTTATGGAGTCCCTCACCCTTCAGAGAATCACCTCTGAACATTCTACTTTTCAGTGGATACCTGTACCAAATATGGTTATTAATGCAGTTTTGATTTGGGGTTCTGTAATGGAATAAGTCAACAATAAGTCAAAAGTCAACAATATGACTTTTGCAATTGTAGCAGGGATACATAGTAATAATGTATTCGATGTGTGTGCTGAGTGCGTGTTATTTCCATCGTCCCATTTACTGTTCGTTATGTGTACGTCAGTGAATGTTGTCCCTGTAAGTGCAGAGGGGACAGATGAGGGATGAAGACCGCAGCCCCAGGATGGAAAGCACCTGTTCACATTCAATTACATCCGGCTCTTTACTATTTAAATGATCAGGAGGGAAACAAGAGAAGAGGAACGAGAAAGACGGAGATTCCATTTAACGACAACGAACCATCACTTCCTGCTATTTTTCACATCGTGCTTTGTATCCAGTTTGTTTCTCATTCCGCCGGATTCACTTCAGCTCAATCATCACCAGAAACCCCGGGGTTGGGCTTCATTATCCACCACACGCCAAGAAAACACAGTGAAATTGTTCCATTTTTCCTGGATATTCAAACGCATCCAATATTTGTTGATCAGTCATCTGTATTCAGGACAGTAATATACCCAGACTCAAGTTCACGATCATTGTCATTTTAGTACTCATTCATTATTGTTATTTGTGTTTGTTGTAAATTACAGGGACAAGGGAGTGTTTGTTATTGTATATATGGTGTTTTCATGCTGCTTTGGTGGAGGGATATACACTCACCTAAAGGATTATTAGGAACACCTGTTCAATTTCTCATTAATGCAATTATCTAATCAACCAATCACATGGCAGTTGCTTCAATGCATTTAGGGGTGTGGTCCTGGTCAAGACAATCTCCTGAACTCCAAACTGAATGTCAGAATGGGAAAGAAAGGCGATTTAAGCAATTTTGAGCGTGTCATGGTTGTTGGTGCCAGACGGGCCGGTCTGAGTATTTCACAATCTGCTCAGTTACTGGGATTTTCATGCACAACCATTTCTAGGGTTTACAAAGAATGGTGTGAAAAGGGAAAAACATCCAGTATGCATGCAGTCCTGTGGGCGAAAATGCCTTGTTGATGCTAGAGGTCAGAGGAGAATGGGCCGACTGATTCAAGCTGATAGAAGAGCAACTTTGACTGAAATAACCACTCGTTACAACCGAGGTATGCAGCAAAGCATTTGTGAAGCCACAACACGCACAACCTTGAAGCGGATGGGCTACAACAGCAGAAGACCCCACCGGGTACCACTCATCTCCACTACAAATAGGAAAAAGAGGCTACAATTTGCACGAGCTCACCAAAATTGGACAGTTGAAGACTGGAAAAATGTTGCCTTGTCTGATGAGTCTCGATTTCTGTTGAGACATTCAAATGGTAGAGTCAGAATTTGCCGTAAACAGAATGAGAACATGGATCCATCATGCCTTGTTACCACTGTGCAGGCTGGTGGTGGTGGTGTAATGGTGTGGGGGATGTTTTCTTGGCACACTTTAGGCCCCTTAGTGCCAATTGGGCATCGTTTAAATGCCACGGGCTACCTGAGCATTGTTTCTGACCATGTCCATCCCTTCATGACCACCATGTACCCATCCTCTGATGGCTACTTCCAGCAGGATAATGCACCATGTCACAAAGCTCGAATCATTTCAAATTGGTTTCTTGAACATGACAATGAGTTCACTGTACTAAAATGGCCCCTACAGTCACCAGATCTCAACCCAATAGAGCATCTTTGGGATGTGGTGGAACGGGAGCTTCGTGCCCTGGATGTGCATCCCACAAATCTCCATCAACTGCAAGATGCTATCCTATCAATATGGGCCAACATTTCTAAAGAATGCTTTCAGCACCTTGTTGAATCAATGCCACGTAGAATTAAGGCAGTTCTGAAGGCGAAAGGGGGTCAAACACCGTATTAGTATGGTGTTCCTAATAATCCTTTAGGTGAGTGTACATATCTATATATATATTTTCTACATGTAAAATGTGCATTTTTTTGTTATTGTGTTTCATTTAATATATACTCAGCAAAAAAAGAAACGTCCCTTTTTCAGGACTGTGTATTTCAACAATAATGTTTTAAAAATTCAAATAACTTTACAGATCTTCATTGTAAATTGTTTAAACAATGTTTTCCATGCATGTTCAATTAACCATAATCAATTTATTAACATGCACCTGTGGAATGGTCGTTAAGACCTTAACAGCTTACAGAAAGTAGGCATTTAAGGTCACAGTTCTAAAAATGCAGGACACAAAAGAGACTTGTCTACCGACTGTGAAAAACACCCAAAGAAAGATGCCCAGGGTCCCTGCTCATCTGCGTGAACGTGCATTAGGCATGCTGCAGGGAGGCATGAGGACTGCTGATGTGGCTAGGGCAATAAATTGCCATGTCCACACTGTGAGATGCCTAAGACAGCGCTACAGGGAGACAGGAAGGACAGCTGATCATCCTCGCAGTGGAAGACCACGTGTAACAACACCTGCACAGGATCGGTACATCCGAATATCACACCTGCGTGACAGGTACAGGATGGCCACAACAACTGCCCGAGTCACACCAGGAACACACAATCCCTCCATCAGTGCTCAGACTGTCCGCAATAGGCTGAGAGAGGCTGGACTGAGGGCTTGCAGGCCTGTTGTAAGGCAGGTCCTTACCAGACATCACCAGTAACAACGCCACCTATGGACACAAACCCACCTTCGCTGGACCAGACAGGAGTGGCAAAAAGTGCGTGAGTTTCTGCATGACAGCAATGTCAGTGTTCTGCCATGGCCAGCGAAGAGCCCAGATCTCAATCCCATTGAGCACGTCTGGGACCTGTTGGATTGCAGGGTGAGGGCTAGGGCCATTCCCCCCAGAAATGTCCAGGAACTTGCAGGTGCCTTGGTGGAAGAGTGGGGTAACATCTCACAGCAAGAACTGACAAATCTGGTCCAGTCCATGAGGAGGAGATGCACTGCAGTACTTCAAGCAGCTGGTGGCCACACCAGATACTGACTGGTACTTTTGATTTTGAGCCTCCCTTCATTCAGGGACACATTGTGAAACATTTTTAGTTTATGTCTTATGGTGTTGACTCTTTTAGTGTTCATACAAATATTTACACATTAAGTCTACTGAAAGTAAAAACAGTTGAAAGTCAGGGGACGTTTCTTTTTTTGCTGAGTATATTTATACACCTATTTTACATATCTACTTTTGTGTGCTTTTTTTTAAACCATTGATTGAGGGGAAAATATTATTTGTTAGAAGTACAGCTTGGTATATGTAGGTTCGCCTCAGTAATTCATCCAGGCCACAGGTCTTGGTAGTGTAGCTGCCGGCTGGGTAAGGGGTCGACCGTTACATTATCTCCAGGGGTACATTTTTGCATAATGCAACAATTTATCACACAAAATTTATATGGGTTTCACTGATTAACTCTATACATTAATTCTTTCAGTGATATTTTTACAAGCCATCTCACTTTCTTTGGCAGCTGCTGATGTTGCACCACTCCTGTTTTGGAGGATAGGTCGATAATCTTTCTGCACTGCCACTAGCACCTCTTGCTCTGCTGGCATGAAGGTTGTTCCCACTGTTTCATTGACTTGCAGTCTGGGATTGGTTGGTTGTTCAAAGCTTGACTTATAAGGGCTTGTAAATTTTGCTGTGAATGGGCAATGATCTAGATCACGCTATCTGGGATTGTGTGAGCCAATTGAAATCTGCTGTTCTAGAAACAGCTAATCTGCTGGTGTGAAATCACATTATAGCAGGCCAGAATTTGACCTGAGATCTAGGATTATCTCATCCCGATTTCTGGGACACAGCCCAAGTCTAACGAGCTCAGAGTGTTGCTCAGAGCGTTGCCAATATGCTTCTTGCTGGAAAGAACAGATGAAAGTAAATGAATGATATGTGGCTTCTATGTTCTTTCTCAATATCTTTAGCTCTATTTCAATTATTCCATGTTTCAAAAAAATGAAAACAAGTTTGATTAAAGATTCTGAAAGGTCCCAATGTGAGTGAAAGTATGGAGTAAATGCATTTCAGTGCCCTGTAATGGACTGGGTGCCATCAGTTCTTACTTTTAGCAGACAAATTAAGGGAAAGAGCAAGCATCTCTGCTTAACACAGAAAATGATATCAACTCCCCAATATGTAAAGGAACAATTTCTAAAATTCAATAAAACTTTTAAGCTACAAAGAATTAATTTAAGTCACAATGCTTCATCTTAAAAAAAAAAAAAAAGATTGGGTCTTGTCTAAGCATGGTTCCTGCCTTGCACACCCTCTTTGGACCATATCTTATTGTTTTCAATCTAAACTCTATAGTTTATATTGTGTTGTTTGTGTAATTTTTTAAATAAGTTTAGCTATGCAGTTAGTATTTCCCTGTAATTGCCAATTAGTGTTAATTGGAGAAATCTGACAAAGCGTTTTTTGCAGCACATATGCCTTGTATCCCAATGACTTTGTTTACTGAATATCTCACCGGAAATTATCCATGATGCTTTGAGAGGCCTGCATGACAACACTTAGCTGTAACATCCATGAGCAGAACTTTCAGGCATGTGTACTGTAAGCATACTTCAACTCACACTTTGCTGAATGATCTGCTTCATACATGTGTGATGTCACTAGCTGGATTTGCACCCCAGATGTGTTTAAAAAAAAAAAACTTGCAGTATTTTAATTTGAGGAGATCATTATGAAAATATTATTAAATACTTTAATGGTGTATTAAGCATGTTATGTTGTGCACATCAGGTATTGACAGGCACAGTCTCCCAGAGTAAATAATGCTGATTGCTTACATAACAGGCTCTTTGGCTGTGCTGGTACACACTGGTACACATACACTATCTGCCATTATTCCAAAGCTCAAACAAAGAAGTACCAATATAAAGTACCAGAAATTGCTCTTTGAGTCCTTGTGGCCATGCTGCTGGTCTATATAAGGGAAAGGAGTGCAGGCCAAATGCATACACCAGCGGGGTACTTAGTCAAAAAAGCAAATTTTAAAGGAAACCTCCCCCTCATCATCCCAGAGTCAGAAAACACACGAGACCATGTGAAAAACAAATAATAATAACCAATGATTTATTACAGTTTACAAGCATCTATCTTTTTAAAGGCAGAACAAAATGCAAAACATCTGTCCTTTCACAGAGAAAGGTGAATTTTTGGACTAATGGGAATAAGATGGTGTGTCTGAAAGTATTCCTTTAAGAAGGGGACTATGTTATGTTTGTTTTAACACTGTTGATTATTTAGTTTCTATATTTTGATTATTTTATGTGCCATGTGTTTTGTGAATGGTCCCCCATGAGGAAGGGGCACCAACCCGTCACTGTCAATAGACTACCCTCAGCCCTATGAAGGCTAAGAAAAAATATAGTCTCTTTGAATTTGATTGATGCCTTTGATTAGTTATGGTGATATATTATTTTTTTAACAATTCTTTTTGGATTTGTGTTTTTCAACTATGTCAGCCAATTCCTGTTAAGTAGAGCTTTTTGTGAAAAAACGTTTTATTTATAAAGACCCCATGTTTACCTTTTTGATACCAGATGGGGACTGATGGTTTCCAATGACTAGTGGGCATTTTTAGGTGTTCTCAGGACTTTATGCTAAGGTTACGCCAAGTTTATGACAGAAATGAGGTTAAGACTAAAGTTTAGAAATGTCCATAGCAAAGAGATAAGCGGAAAAGTTGTTAAACATCTGTTCCTTTAAAAATTCCTTTAATGATTAAGAATTTATTTAAATTAAAATTAATCAAAAAAGGAAAGGCCAGCAAAAACAGGTTTTGAGTAAAAGGGCAAAAACCCAAAGCAAATACAAAAATCATCAAAACCAGGTATCCAAAAGACAAAAGTACAACATCACAAACAGGAATCAAAGGCCAAAAAGATAATGCAGAAGATGTTGATCCTTCTTTACCTTCACCTTACTTATGCTGGGGCTAGGATCCCAGCCTTCTAATTCAATAGAGTCCAGATGCAGATGAGACATTTGGAGGCCCATATGATGATGTTCCTGTCTGCAGCATCTCTTTTGACTCTGCACATTTTCCAGGAATCACTCCTCTGTTTTGCTCATGTACTGATGCTTACATTACATTCCCCTCATGTCAATTTCAATTCCTTTTGGTTCCTGCTCTCAAACAAGTGGACTTGGTAGATTTAAGGCCTGTGTATTCAGCATTTCAACTTTTAACCCATCAAGGTCTTTCAGTTCTTCATCTAAAACAGAACTGCCGAGTGGATGTGTCTTTTTTATTGGTTTTATACAGTATATATGTATGTATAGAGGTAAAGATAAACATTGTTGTGTTTCTCATATGAATATGTACAAGTTCCAGGCCTCATAGTGTCTGTAGTGCTCAGATCTTTAGGAAGCATAAAACTGTCCCGACTGCAGATGGATACTTCTCTCCTAATTTGGTGGCCCTGTCTCCTCAGGTCTCACATACAAGAGGCAGGGAAGAAAACACAAAACACTAATAAATATAACAGTAAAATTAGCAAACAATGTCATATCAATAGCAATCATAATATTACATAAAGACAAAGGCAAAACAAAACCAAAAATAAAATTAACAAAATATGACAAAAATTACATTTAAATAACAAAAACAAAAAACTTGCAGGCCAATGACCTTGGATGCACCATAACACCTGCAAGCATCTGCCCTACTAATCAGTTTGCACTTCTTCTTTTTGCTGCTAAAGTTAGGGGTTGCCACAGTGGATCGTCTTCTTCCATATCTTCCTGTCCTCTGCATCTTGCCCTGTTACACCCATCACCTGCATGTCCTCTTTCACTACATCTATAAACCTGATTTCTTAGGCCTTCCTCTTTTCCTCTTTCCTGGCAGCTCTATCCTTAACATCCTTCTCTCAGTATACTCAGCATCTCTCCTCTATACATGTCCAAAGCAACGCAATCTCGCTTCTCTGACTTTGTCTCCCTACGTAGCACAGTAACTAATCGTCTACCTATTGTTTGTTTTGTACATTTATATCTGATACTAGGGGGTTTTCCCCCTGCTCACTTCGCTCGCCAACCTCCCCCATCCTGTGCTACACGCCAGCCACTTCATGTCTCTGCCGCTCACGTTGTGAAGAGGGGGGCTGAATGCACCCCAAGGAGACATGGTTGCTCCACTGAAACCCCCTCTTAAAAAGTGATATAATGGGAAACAAATAGTTTTTTTTTTACTTCCTCTTTGCTCAATCAGTTGCTGGCTTGCTGCTGTTGCTGTGCCACATGATCTGCATCTTGTGCAGCGCTTCGAACATTTAAAAGCCTGTACAGCAGCTGTTCTACTCTTTGTCTTTTATTTCCAGCCCCGTGTGTGGTTAAATCTCTTGATATAAAGTCTCATCATGCAGGACGTGAGTTCTTGATATTTTTCAGTTTATAATTTAAAAATAGAATAAGAATCTGAAAATATAACAACATCACATTAAAGTTCGATAAATTCTGAAAAGAATGATGCCAAACATATATATGTAGGTTTTAAAATAAGCCAGATTTAAAGCGTGACAAAAGTGACATAAAAATGTCACATAAAATCATTGCACTTTTAGGCTTAGGATTTTATTTATATTGAGCAGACTTGCTAATATATAATTTAATACAATTGTACATCTATTAATATTTAGTGCTTTTTACTATCTTGCTTGTTTAATATTTTTTTCCTGTGTTGTTAGTGCATGTTTCTGTACTAGTGGATCTAGAAACCAATACTTTCATTTGTATTGCAAGGTAAAGCAACAATAAATTCAATTCAATTCAACTGAAATAAAAATAGAATAGTGCCTGTGGTTATATACAGTATTTAGATACTAACCCAGTCACAGATGCCGATCTTTTAAGCTTGTTTGTGCACTAAGTATGTATTTTGCAACAAGAAATTTTTAAGAATAACTGAAAAACTGGAGGCAATAAACTTTGGTAAGGCTGGTCATATTTGAACTATTCACTATGTTCGTCAGCTCAGCTTGTATAAAAAATAACTGGACATCCTTTACAAAAGAGATGATCCCAATGCTGTCTAGAGTGTTGAAATTCTTAGGTTATATACAGTTATAAACTGCGAAAACCAGGTTAGAGGCATCAACTGTTATCCCCAGTAGGTTTTGTGTGATCAAGTCAGAATACACCAGTCTATGTAAGGCTTTGTGTGTGTGAAAGGCATTATATGAGTGGTGGTGAGGTCCTGTATAGAATGCTGTGTTTGAATTCCCTTTGATATCTGGTGACAGAAAACATTGAAAAGGAATAATGCATTTCTACGTGAACTATTCTGCATAAAGAGCAAGTAGCATTTAGAGTAGGACTGTGTGCAGCTGTACTATGATACTAATTACAGTCTATAATTACATTAAAGTCTTAGATATCTAACAACTTTCTCCAGAGACACCTTTGTTGGATTTTGGTTGCAATATTAAATGCCCACTATTTTAACATTTTCCCTTCTCCAGCTTAGGCCTATAATGATCTCAAAGTCAATGCTTTATTTCCTTATTTATGAGTTTCTAATTGAAGCACAAGTCAATTAAATATCATGAATCATAGTGAGAGGTTGTAGTCCTTCATTTCTATGCCTCCAAATGCATAAACATGAGAGAGAATCTTTTATAAGTATGCAAAATTCCACTTTCAAGGTCTTTTATGGAACACTATTCAGTTTATGAGAGCATTTGAAAATTCAATTTTTGTACTGCAGCTATTCAATTAACACCTGATATCACAGATGCATTAGAATGAATACATAAAATGAGAAAAAAGACTGACTTTAAATTAATAATTTAGAAAAAGGTCTATTAATTACATTGGTTGCCTTTAGAGCTGTTATTCTATGTTAAGTGCAATTGTTTCTCATTGATAGGCTCCAGATGGGGTTAAAAATGGTCATTTATTACTTACTGAAATTTAAGAAAAATATGATACTGAGCAACTCCTTTCTGTTAAAAGCTTTTATTACTAACATTTCCTATAACTTGTCTTTATGTCTGATGCCAGATTCAGACAGGTGGGGCCTGAAAGAGAAATAGCTTCCACTAATAGCTGGATAAGTCTAATTCATTTAGAAATGTTATTTATTTTGTAAATCAGTTTATTATATTGCAAAAACTACTTGCTGCTAGAATGTGTAAAATAAACATTGATTGTTCTTCTGGCAGCATTTTACTTCTACATCCTAAAACTCTACCAAAAAGATGTCTCAATGATTGTCGATAACTTCCATATTTCTCCAATAACTAATTCTTAAATCATTTACTGAATAGTTGCCAAAATATAGCAGCATGTGTTCCTAAATTGCTGCAGATGATTCAAAATGCAGACACATCTGGTGTTCAACCAGCTGTCAACCAGCTGAGCCGAGCACATGTCACTCCTCTTCTCAGATCACTATGTTGGCTCCCTGTAGTGGTACATATTAAGTTCAAATCCTTGATGCTTGCCTGCATCAAGTAGACAGTAGGTCACCATCTATAACAAACTCGAGTCAGAGTCATAGAAAGGTTTGGGGTAGCCACCTGTATAATTGATTTCCTGGCTGCAAAGTCGTTAAGTAGATACAGCACTGATGTGCACAAAACCGAGTCCAAAACAGAACTGAGGGAATAGGGAAAATGTGGAGGATTTTAAAGGGGAAGACAGGAAGTGAGGTCAAAGGGGTTGGGCTCAAGAAGGTCTTCAGCCATTGGTTTGAGCCCAGACATGACATCACAGGGGCCGGAGCAGGCAAGGTCTCCTTCCATAGGCTCTGTCTCAGAAGTGACGTCAAGAGGACCACGTGGAATCTGCCATGAATGGTCTACAGCAGGGGTATTCAATTAAAAGTCACTGAGGTCCAGTTATTAAATTTCGTCCAAGTAGAAGGTCCGAACCAAACTCCATCTTGTGTCTTGTAGCCTTCCCCTTATAGCAAATAAATTCAAGGCCTTTATTTTAGATTAAAGAACAGAAACATAAAATAAATTTTAAAAAGTGCAAACAGAGTGGAATAACTCCTTTTCTCTTAAATTAAAGAGGTCCCAACCTCAAGAATTGAAGGCCTACACTTCAAGTAAAAAAGTCAACTCAAAAAACAATAACTAAAAAGTGCAAACATAGCATTGACTTAACATTTTCTCTTCTTTGTTCTTAAAATAAGGAGATCCCAGCCTAAAAACAATTGAGGGCTTACTTTTCAAGAAAAAAAAATCCACATCTTCAACAAGTGGCTTTTTAGGGGGCGAAATGCAAACACAGCTTTGAACTTTTCTCTTTTAATTCTTCTTTTTTTTACTTTTCTTAATGAGAAAAATGGGCATGTGGCTGCCCTGCCAGTAATTTAAATCTTGGTTGGAATGGAGTTAGTGCCATTCTCATACAGATATGTAGGTGTTCATTGTTAAGCCTAGAACGGTACTTGTTTTTGATAATGTTCATAGTGGAAAAAGCTGACTCACAGCTGTAAGTTGATCCAAACATAGTCAAGGTGTGCAGTGCTACTTTGGTTAGACCAGGGAACACACTCTCAGAAACAGTCTGTAACCAGAATGTAGCAGGGTCAGTTGTCTCAAAATGCTCTCTTAATGCAGCATTTCCTTGCAGATCAATGAGCTCAAGCTGTAAAGATCCTGCATGTGCCCACTTGAATGTCTGAGTCGCCTCCTTCGAAAATCCTCTGACTTCTCTGATGAGGAAAGGATTCTGGATTAGCAGGAGGAGCTGTTCCCCAAGGCAGAAGCTGTTGAACCTGTTACTGAAATTTCCAATCAGCTTGTTAATGAAGTCCACATAGGGAGAAAAATTTCTCTCACCCTGAATCTGTTCCTGCAGTTTTGGGAAGTGTTCACACTCCCCTTCAAGATCTTCTTTGAAAATGTCCAGCTTCCTCTGGAAAGAGCGAACAGCTGTCATCAAGTCAGCAACTGAATTGTTTTGGCCCTGCAGCTTTAAATTGAGCTCATTAAGATGTGATGTAATGTCAGCCAAAAAGGCAACCATCTCCATCTTGTGCTTATTTTGCAGAAGCATCAAAAACTGTGTTGCTCTCTGACTCTTGATCTGCTCTAAGAAAGCTGCTATTTCTTTTCGAACAGACCAGAAACGTCCCAGTGCGTTGCCTTTACTCAGCCACCTCACATTGTTGTGCAGTAGCAGGTCATTAGCCTCTGCCTCAACATCTGCCAGGAATTCTCTCAGGAGGCGATGCTGAAGGGATGAGGATGCCCTAAGGAAGTTGATGAGTTTCATCACTGTGTTCATTATTTCAGCAAATTGTTCTGATAGAGTGGCACACAGAACACTCTGATGGATGAGACAGTGGTAAGCAATAAGATCTGGGTTGTCCTCTTTCATCCGGGGCACAGCCCCCCTCTCTTTTCCCACCATGGCAGGGGCACCATCTGTGGTGACAGAGACAACCCGCTTCATATCTATGCCCCTCTTTCTCAGCATCTCTTTTTTATTGCTGCATATATGTTCTCTCCTCTTGTGTGTGTTTCAAGTGTTGTTACACCCAGCAGGTCCTCACAGAGCTCCTTCTTATCTTTGTGAAAAAATCTCACGTACACCAAAAGCTGGGCATTGTCAGTAACATCTGTAGACTCGTCAATGGCCAAAGAAAGGCACGGTGCACTCTGAATAGCTGCATCAAGCTGTGCCAGTACCTCATCTATACTAATAAACGGCAAAGCCCTCACTCACTCACTCACTCACTCACTCACTCACTCACTCACTCACTCACTCACT
>JANRMT010062794.1:16532209-16590905 GCA_026402145.1 Polypterus bichir lapradei | reverse complement strand
ACTCACTCACTCACTCACTCACTCACTCACTCACTCACTCACTCACTGACTCATCACTAACTCTCCAACTTCCCGTGTAGGTAGAAGGCTGAAATTTGGCAGGCTTATTCCTTACAGCTTCCTTACAAAAGTTGGGCAGGTTTCATTTCGAAATTCTACGCGTAATGGTCATAACTGGAAGCTGTTTTTCTCCATTTACTGTAATGGAGTTCAGATGGAGGGGCGGAGTTCGTATGACATCATCACGTCTCTCACGTAATCACGCATTACGTAGAAAGCCAGGAAGAGCTACAAAACGCGCTTTAGAAAACATGCATTATATAATTAAGAAGGCAGCGAAACAATTAGAAGCGAGCGAGTGACATATAAAACCACATTCAGCAGCTCACGTGAACTGACGCAGTGCGCAGACAAAAAGTAACAGTTCCAAACAGTGCTGAACAAAAACTGAATTACACTGCTACGCTCAAATAGATAAACCACACGCCGTGGCGCGATACTAAAGCATTCGACTGTAGCGCCCACGTCCGAGGTTCGATTCCCGAGAGGGGATGCACTAAGTATGTACGCGCGCTTCTCAATTTATTTTAACCTCGCATCACATTAGTTTGAGACGTATGAAAACGCATGCGGTTAACGCAGAAAGACAGATCACCTATTCACCTATTGAAGCTTCATAAATAATGAATACTTTATTCGCGATCAATGATTGTTTTGGTAAAGCCATACTCAGTATATTCATTAGATGAACGGTAAAAAAGTAAGAGCGAGGGGACGGTAACTTACTGAAGCACACAAGCAAAACCACAATAGCACGCGGGCTCGATGTACTGACTTGCGCGATCACATTCCAAAAAATATTTCTTTTCAAGTTCTATTTAGTCCATATGAGTCAAACTCAAGGCCCACGGGCCACATCCGGCCCGGCGTGTAATTATATCCGGCCCGCAAGATCATTTTATATACTGTATTATTGTTATTAATGGCCCGGGTATATGAAGCGCTGGTAACACAATAAACTACAGATCCCATAATGCAGCGCTTCAGCTGCCTTGCCGAACACTTAACACGTTAATCAAGTCTAGCTTATGATACTGTAAATTATTGCGAAGCTAGCCCACACGATGCCGAAGAGAAAAGTTGATTCTGAAAATAGAGCCTTTAAAAACCGATGGGAGGCCGAGTATATGTTTACTGACATTGCTGGTAAACCCGTGTGTCTCATTTGTGGAACGTGTGTACAAAAACTGGGGTCTCCTTCCCAGCAAAAGTCGAGCAGCCGGCGCGCTTCTGCCTTAAATCAAAGTGAGCACTTTTAATTTTTTTCATCCTCCCCCTGAGCTATAGCCCAGAAAATTGCAAACACAGGACCCCTTTTCTACACCACGGCAAAATAATATTAAGGCGATTCACACTTTCTTTTGCACGTATACGATTATAAAGTCCTCAGCTCGGATTATTATGACACGCACACGAGTGAAGGACTGACAGTGCCATCACAGCCGATTAATGGCAGAGACGTCTCACCAGTCTACACAAGACCCACCGCGACTGTCCCCAAAAGGCGATCATAACGTCACCGAACACATCTCTCTATACTATATAAAAGAAAAATGCAACTTTCCTTTCTTTACACCTTTGTTCATTTTATCCCAAACCAAAGCCTTTCTCTCTTAACACTGCAGAGGACACAAAACAATTTTTCTTTAATTACTGGTAATACCGGTGAGTCACATTACCAGAGGCAGAAATTTGAACGTTCACATAGAAAATGTAATTTCTATACCACAGCCGTCGTGTAGCGCCTTTCAAAAGGGATCAACTACCGAGAGATGATCCATATACATTTTAGCTGCTGTTAGTACAACTTACCTCTTCTGTTATACCGTCTTTTAAAATGTAGTTTACCCGCAACCACTCGAGTAGTGCTCAATGTACCTGTACTTCTTAAAACGTTAATGTTTTACTGTTTAATAACTAATAGACTATATTTTATTATTTTTCCCTTGCACTCAGTGACCAAAGCTATACACACACATATAGACACATACATATATATATACACATATATATACCTGTGTGTATGTTTGTATGTATGTGTATATATATATATATACACACACACCTATCTACATTTTATATATATATATATATATATATATATATATATACACACACACACACACATATATATAATTTGTGTGCGTGTATGTATGTGTGTGTGTGTATGTATGATGTAGATAGAGATATATATATATATATATATATATATGTGTATATGTAGATATCTAATGTATATACATATGTATATATTTATATAGATATGAAGATATGAAGATATATATATATATATATATATATAGACTCAAAACCATTATGACGGCAGCAATCCAAGCTGTGAGAAAACAGTAAAAAGGAGGCGTGTCAGATGTCGTGGTACATTTTCTAATGCAGCTAGACGAAAACAACTTTGTGACGCTGCCGCCAAATACACAAAACAATTACTTTCACAATCATGTTACATTATTTTTCAAATGTTTCCTTTTCTTTTTCATAACTTCTTTAACACACGACATCGCTGCGAAGTGCAGTTATTTTGCTATATATATATATATCACAGCGACACTCATAACAGTGACAAAACAATTACATTGACAATCATGTTACGTTATTTTCAAAATGTTTCCTTTTGTTTCTCTTTCCTTCTTTAACACACTACTTCTCTGCTGCCAAGCGCAGTTATTTTGCTATATATATATAGATATAGATATATATATATATATATATATAGATATAGATATGTGTATATATATTTATATGTATATGTATATATATGTATATATATATATGATGTGTATATATATATGTTTATATATGTGTGTGTGTGTGAGTGTATATATATATATGCCAGCAACACTCATGACAATGACAAAACAATTACATTAACAATCATGTTACGTTATTTTTAAAATATTTCCTTTTCTTTTTCATAACTTCTTTAACACACTACTTCTCCGCTGCGAAGCGCGGGTATTCTGCTAGTCTGCTAATATTTCTGACTTTCTGGTTGCTGTTGTAGCTGACATCGGGATTAGTTTGATTTTTTCGCACATCTCGTCTTTTTGTTTTCCCTCAAATAATGTCTCAGCAATGGCGTTTAAGCACTCCTTCACAACTGTCCCATCACTAAAAGTTTTTTTATGTTGCCCCAAAATCCACGCTACTTTTAAGGAACATTCGTTTGCACGTTGCTGGGTTGTAAATGTATGTGTGATGAGTCGGGTAGATCTGTCATACTGGGCTTGCAGTTCGGTTATTTTGCGTGCCCTCAGCTTGGACTTCAGGGGATAACTTTGCTCAAAAGAGCTGTGCTTTGTTTCGTAGTGGCGCTTCACGTTGCCGCTTTTAATTAATGCCACGTTTTCGGAGCATATGAGGCACACCGGTTTTGAACTGCTCGCCGGAAGAATGAACATATATTTCTCCGTCCTTATGGTTCCCTCAATGTGTTTCAGAAGCGTTTGAAGGCTATCTTGTTTGGTTAATTTTTGTTTAACTGATACTGTTATGTTTTTGTAAACAAGGAACTGTAGCTAGATTCTTTCCGAGCTCTTCAATTGTGATGATTAACTTATAACCTGTCCTGTAACAATTGCTCCCAAAATGTTTCCCAGTCTGATGTTTACTTGATTATTTGTAAGCCACTTTGTGTTTGATAAGCAGTACATATAAATGTAAATGTAATCAACCATAGATAGTGAGAGAGACAGAGAGAGAAACACACACAGAGAGTAGATAAAAGGTTGACATACCATAATTAACCCCCGAGATTGATGAAAGCACTGGAAGTTTCACGAACTTCTATCACCAAAAAGTAATGAAAAAGGGCCGTATGCGTGCCAGTATAAAAATTCATAAAATCAACAAGATAGTCGTCAGACCAGGCAATTCTTAGTTGTGGTCAGGGTGAAAGGAGCTCTGTCCTGCAATGCATTCTGTTCAAGACTGAATGCCTCCTTCCAGCAGCTGCAGACTTTATAAATGGGGGAGAAGAAGGGGCAGAGTCAGTTGCCTTCACTGGGCATCTTCTCAGTGCTGCAGAGGGGAAAAAAGAGGAGAAGATCAGCGTTAGTGCCCCCTCTTGACCCAGGGTGGTAATACCTACCTCAGAAGAGCTCAGAGTGTAATCCAAAGACTCTCCATTAATTGTTGGATGGAAAAAAAACTGTCATAATCATTGTTGTTTTAGAGAGCTCCTCTCTAGGAAGAGTTCTGGTCAAGACTGACATTGTCCTTCCAGTGATGTTGACTTTTGTAGTAGAGGAAAGGGGAAGGGGAAGGACTAATGACGAGAAATAGGAAGAGGCATCAGTTGTCCCCTGGCAAGACCTCCTCCATTCTAAGGAAAATGAAAATTGTGTTATTCTGTGTGTCACATGAATTGTTTTTCCAGTAACCTTTTAAGATGGACCCAAAACAGTGTAACACCCCCCAAGATATATATGTATATATATATATATATATATGTTTTTTTTGCATTTGTTACACTCTATATATATATTTATATACAAATAGGCTCACAGGGTGAGTCAATATGATGTGAACATATTCACAAAACATACAACCTGTTTGCCATCATGTTCAACAGATATACCATATGTGAGACATAAAATGTCCACACAAATTGTATAGAAGTATATAGATAGCAGTACCATTAGTGTTAACTAATTTTGACTCACCCTGTATGTATATATATATATACTAATATACTAGGGGGCTCTGCCCCCTGCTCGCTTCACTCACCCACCTCTAGGTTTGGTTTACAATTTAAAGAGATTGTTAGTTTCATGGGAATTGTTACATATGCATTATTTTCACTTCTACTTTAAAACTTTTGTAAAAACAATACTTGTCCTTTATTTTCAGCCCTGGGCGTGGTTACATCTCTTTCTCACAGGAAGTATAATGCTGCTCGCGTTGTCAGTTGGGTTAGGGTGACTGAATGCACACAAGGAGAAGTGGTCAGATCATCCGCTGGGTTTCTGCTGCTGGCGAACTGCATGTATTGCTTGTTGCGTGTCATTGTTTTAAGAGCTGGGAGCAAGCTAGGCATTTGTACCGCACCAACGTTTTTTTGAGCCTTTAGAATTCCACTGCTTTCATAATCTTAACCTGCTTTGCATGCGTATAGTGCCAACTAGTGATGAGCGAGCATGCTCGGCCGAACATGTGTTCGGCTCGAGCATCACTATGCTCGGAGCATGGCGCTACTCGAATGAGCACCACATGTGCTCGTGCGCCATGCTCGAGTCTCCGCCACACACGTTTCGCGGGTTGCAGACAGCCAATCAAGGGGCAGGTAAGTACTGCCCTCACTGTAATACCAGTAGCCATGTGACTCTATACTTTCATTTGTATTAAATGAGTATGAATTGTGGAATTGCAATGGCAAATTTAGAGTACACGGAAGGGTGAGGATCAAATGCGCTCTCTCCTGTTGCTCTAAATGTAAATGCTGATGAGATATGAAACGTAACCAGTAGTCAATGTGCACGCTGGCTGCCAATCGAATAGTGAATAAGCTGCTCTTTTGGGTTCATATATTTGTAAATCTGACGGACTCTAAAGGAGTCAGTGCCTCACCAGCCATGAACCTCACCGCATGTCACTGATCAGGAGGACAATCACGGAATGCGAATGACCAGGAGCAGCGCTAAGTGTCCAGACTTTTAAAACATTAAAAATGGGCTTTCGGAGAACACACCGAACATGCCTATGATGCTCTCCGGCGACTGGCACCCCTAGGACTGCCCAGTCCTCTCTTTTTCTCAAGTTACTCAACTTGTTCTTGTTGCAAATACATACCTCTCCGCTTGTTAAATGTTGTCTTCCACCTGACAGACCTGCACGACTCCGATTAACATGGGTGGTGTTTCTGTCACTTTCTGACCTTTTCCAATGGACCAGGCACCCTCCCCTCTACAGAGCAGGGGGTGCCTGGTTGTCTCCCATTGGCTTACATTATACTCGGGTGCTCAGTAGAGCACACGAACATCGCGATGTGTTCGGACCAAACACCCAAACACTTTGGTGCTCGCTCATCATTAGTGCCAACGTTTTTGAATGTCTTTATGAAGTTCTACTTTGTCTTTTAATTCTAAGCCCGATTGGACGTGCTTTTTTTTCAATTCCAATTGTTCCGGGCTGATTATTACTTTCCTTATTTTCTGAATTTGCACCTAGATTATTATTTTGCTTTTTTGCTTTTTTTCTCTCCAACGCTTTTGGGTCTCTTTTCTCCATGCTGCTTTTTCTTCTTCGCTTAGTCGTCGACGCTTCATCTATAATGTATTGTCCTTATACACTTTATATGTGCTGAGTGAACATGATCTGTGTGTGCTCAAAGCCTTTACATGTCTGAGTGTTTTGCTGCCCGAGGTCTTATTTGATATTTATTGTAAGTAGGGTGTGTCTTGCAAGAATCTCATGTTCTACATCCCAACGAGACGGTCCTGGGTCAATCTCTTGGCACAAAGTCTCATGTTTAAGGTCCCTAAGGCCCCCACAGAGACGCTCTGTGGCCAATCTCTTTCATCTCGCGGGTCTTTTAAATGTCTTCCGTGATCTTCACGTGAAGATCACGTCTCATCTCTCTGGTCTTTCCCTTCCAGGATTTTTTTATAATAGAGAGATATATACGAGACAGTGTCTGTCAAATAATACAAAGAGTACACAACTTGTGCTTCACCCTTAATGAGGCTCATCAGGTGTACGGACTTTTGCACCCCCAGGCTTCAGGTGCTGAAGTCCATGATTCATTCCCTGTAAGGGGATCCAAAAGTTCGTACACCTGAGGAGCAGGCGAGACACGTGTTGTGTACTCTTTGTATTATTTGGCAGATACTGTATCACATATCTATTATCTGTTTCTCCAAAGTGAGAGGACGTGGCGGATGTTTTCTTTTCACAAAGAACGATAGACACTTGGAATAAGCTACCAAGTAGTGTGGTAGACAATAAGACTTTAGGGACTTTCAAAACTCGATGATGTTTTACTGGAAGAAATAAGTGGATAGGACTGGCAAGCTTTGTTGGCGAGCTTTGTTATATATATGTATGTATGTATGTATATATACACTATATTAATGTGCTTCGATGGTATAATGATGCAATGGGTAATACTCTCTAGATAGTATGTGGATAAGTATGTGAGTGTATTCTGTGAAGAACTGATACTCCCAGTAGGGTTGGTTCCATGATAATGTATGGAATCTGAGATTTTTTTACGCTTTTTTTTTTAAAACAGTTTTTTCATCTTATTTCTTGGTAGCTGTCTAAAGCTGAGTGTATTATATTCATCAATCCACTGTCCCCACACACTGCAAAGTCACAATATGCCAGCAGCTATCCTGGCAGCAGTGAGCACAAGACAAGAAACAACCATGTAAGGGGTTCAGTTGGTTAAATTACCTTTCAATTCATTTACATGCTAGATAGCCATTTTGATACAGAATATTCTGTCTGTAAGTAAAGATATCCTTCCAATAGTGATTATGCAAAACAATTTGTTCATAGGTTTGGCTTAAAGTTGCCGCTTCACAGGTTAGAATAGTGGACTTGATTTGCAAACTGGTCATTGTCTATGTGGAATTGGCATGATTTTTCCATGTTCATAAGAGGTTTCTCCATGCACTCCAGTTTCCTCCATCTTCTAAACATGCAAGGTAATTATTGCCTCTGCAATGGGCTGGGGAATATGTAGGTGCTTGCCATCCTGTACTGGAATGACTTAGTTCAAAAAATAAGGATTTGTGAAAGCTTGTGATTGTGGGGGAATACTAAAGCAATAAATTGACATTCCATCCAGATATGCTTTCTACCCTGAAAAATATGCCCATGGCTGAGACAGGGTACAGAATGTGTGGTTCTCTAATTTATAACAAGAGTTCAGAAAAGGTGATGAAAAGAATGGTATCACCTAAAAGTAAATCAATTATTTCTACACTAAATTAAATTACAAAGAATTTTGATCTAAAAATAATAATAAAATATGAAAATAAGAAACAAAATGAACCAGACATAGTTCATTCGAAGGAACAACTAAAATGTTCAGTACAACAAGCTTATTTTCCTTTTAGCACAGAATGGTGAGAGCAAAAGTGTCATTTCGAATCTGTGAAAAAATAATAAGAAATGCAGCCTGTAATAGAAAGCAATATGTCTTAGCAGGATTTCTTAAATGAGAAGAAAGAGCAAGTGCACACCAGAAATCCTGCATATCTGTTTTGGTTTCTGTATCACCCCTTTCGTAATTGCAGTGCCATGAAGTTTTAATTAATTGACTGACGAGCTAGAGAGGAATATGGGCTCCTCCAGCAGGTTTGATTTATTACTCCTTAGTTGGAGAGGGGTGTGTTGACAGTCCTGCAGTGATTGCTAACAGTGCTGGAAGGTGTTTGGTTTTAATCAGTTGCAACCGTGAGGCTGTTAGTAATCCCATATAATTTGTAATTGCCTAATGAGCAGACATTGGTCTTTTTCAGGTTGCTTTTTAGGACATGTGCTCTCAGCTTATAGAATAATGATTTAGTAGTTGGCTCTTTTAAGTTTTGTGTTTGTAACTTCTTTATTTCATTCTCTGAGATTTATTAGTACTTCTTGAGAAATGCATACAGTAGTATTTACACCATGTTTGTATATATATTTTAATTAATTGTAAATAAATCTGTTTGCAACGATATTTGGTTTAAAACTGTGTTGATCTAACATTTCCAATGAGAAGGAGATGAATACCAGTAAAACCCAATATTAGAATGTATTGTTTGAAATGTGCTTATTACTGATGTCTCACAGCTCCAGGATCTCGAGCTTGATTCCAGGTTAGAGTAGTGTGGCACTTTTTAATGTTTTCATTTGTTTTTTCAGTCTATAGTCATTTTCTCTCACATCCCAAAAACAAATGTAGATGAATTTATGGCAGGATGATTGCCTAATTTAAAAAGTATAAAAGAAAAATATCCCCCAGATTCTGTAAATGAAGAGTTCTGTATAAAGGAGAGATAAAACATAGAAACAGCAGAGATTGGGGTCAATGAGATCAGTATTTCTGCAACCAATAAAGAACCACCCAGAGTGAGGGTCAGAGATTATTAAATACTTAAGTTTGGACAGATGACCTAAAAAGAAAGAAGATATTCCATGCACCTTTTGAAAAACACTGACCATGGTGTTATTTGACCAGGTGAAGCTCACATACACCCGATGTCAGATCTTGCCCACAATAAGTGGAAACAGAAAAACATTAAGAACTTCATATCATATAAATATGTCCTGTCTCACTGAATATAAATTCCGTCCTGTGATTACTATGTGTTTCCATTAATTAAATAAAAATTGGGTTAGTGGTCACTTTCAACAGACAAGAATGTGAGATTTTTTTTTGTGCAGTAAACAAGTCTTTTTGTTCTTTTTTTTTTCTCACTTCCCACTACCCTCTCTCTGCCTCATTCCCACCAGCTACAGGAAACCTGAACTTCTCCTTAAAAGAACAGACAAAAGAAGTGGTGCTTGCTGGGATGATTGTCCATATGAGAGTCACACAGTCAAACTCACTCCCTTACTCTCACCTGGGAAATATATCAAAATATCATGAGCTGTTCAGAGATTTTTATCTGGAATAGCATTTAGCAAATCTAAGCAAAAAAGGATTACACAATTTCAGAACACTCATGTCAGTGTATATAGTCATAAGATATAAAATGTAGGCAGGATATCATTAAAATATTATCACATATACATCCAGGACACACTTGCAGGGCAGCTGGAGACTATCCCAGCAACCATGGGTGCGAGCCAGGAACACCACTTGGACAGAGTGCCAGTCCACTGCAGGCCAAACACACTTACTGGGACACAAGGGCCAATTTAGCAGTGACAGTTCAGCTGACCTGTAGTTCTTTGTAATGTGGGAGGAAACCTCCCATGCAGGCACAAGGAGAACATACAGTACAAACTCCACAAAAGGAACACCCAGATCGTGGACCCCAATCTACTTAATGTGAGGCAGCACCACTACCACTGTGCCACACTACTGCTCTATAATCATATATAAGAACATTTATATGGCAAAAAGAGCTTATTTATATTCTACTGATTGGGCATATATCTTGTTACATGCATGCGTATAGGGGACAGATTTAGGACTCTGATGACGCTGCTTCAGAGGTTGTTGCTCTGGGATACAGCTTCTCTTTTTTCTCCCACTGCAGACCAGGGGCCTCATGTATAAACGGTGCGTATGCACAAAAATGTTGCATACTCCCGTTTCCATGCTCAAATCACAATGTATAAAACCTAAACTTGTTGTAAAGCCACTCACATTTTCACACTAGCTCAAACCCTGGCATATGCAAGTTCTCCGCTCGGTTTTGCAAACTGGCGGCACCCAGTGTCAAAGCAGTGCTTTTGTTCCAGTGTGGTTTCCCTTTCGTTTTTAGGTCCACATCCCTGACGAGGCTTTACCATATACACTGAAATTAACAGCATATTGTTTATTAGTTTAAGGCATCTGATTGTAATTAACCTGTAACAATATAATGGCCCACGGAATTGCCAAACTATTCCAAACACCTTAGCTGTTTTAGCATTGTTACTCTCACTGCACCTTATTTTACTTCTTTCAGCTGCTCCTGTTAGGGGTTGCCACAGCAGATCATCTTTTTCCATATTACTCTCACTAAACCACTCGGATTATTTATATCACTGTATCTGAGTGTAGAATCACAGCTCTACAGCAGCTGATGGAAAAGAGAATTATCTGTATACAGCATCTAGCACACGCTGGCTCAGCCATGCTGCCTATTTGAACTGCTCGCATACGGTAAATGCTTCAAAGCCTTTCCTGTACTGACCTTGCGATTCATAAACAGTTTCATCTCAAGAACTATAAACACAATCAATCAGTCCATCAAGTGCTCCTTGTAGAACTGTTTGTACTTATTAGTACCATTACCTCACTGTAAACTTGCAGTACAGTTATAATATTGCACAACCTGTGCCACTTTATAAAGCACATATTTATATAAGATGACAATATCATTTTTAAGATGAAATGCAGCAAAATATGTTTATTATATTATACAGATAAAAATGTAACTTAATTTAAATAATATATATTGTTAATAATTAAACATGTGAGGACACGGTGTCGCAGTGCTAGCAAGAAGCTGGTGCCCCGTTCATTGTTCCTGCCTCAAGCTGTATTCTTGCTGGGGCTGCCGCAACACTGAAAAGATAGATGGATAGAATAATTAAACATGTACTCTGAAGATACTTCAATGTTCCTTAAAAGTTTTGAAGAATCGGAGTGCTGAGCTTACAGATGGCTTAACGTCTATTACAGAGCTGATTGTGTGGAGACTGGGTATTTGGAGAAAGAAAAGGAAGGACAGGAATTGTGGGTTAGTACATTTGAAAGAGACAGTACTGCTGCAATAAATTATTTCATCAAAGGTCGAGCACGGTGCAGTAAGCATCATGCATGAGGCAGGAACAATCTCTGGATGGGGCGTCAATTCGTCATTATCACTGCACTACCGTGTTCCCATGTTTAATACATGCTTTACTGTAATTGATATGATATAGATAGATAGATATGAATACTGAAATGATATCAAGTGTACATCTCAGTATTTAAATTATTCAGAGAACTGTAATATCATGAATGTAGTGGATTCTGTGTCCTGTCAGAGGAAGAGAACGCCTGTTTAAGACGCGCATAGTGGTTCACACACATAGAGCACATAGAAGATCAAATACAAAACAAAACATTTAACGTGCTACTTTAGTTATGATTGGATTTGAGAAACTAGTAAATTAAATGATTTTAAGATGAGGTTTATGATGTTCTACTTTAATGACAAAATAAACTACGTGATTAAAGTGGAAATTTCAAGATTAAAGTTGACATTTCAAGCTTTTTTCCCACTGTGTCCCTATTTTTTTTCTTTTTTCTGTACCCTAATAAGCTTTCATATGACACTCAGACAGTAGGCTACGACTCGCCTTTTCACAGCAACTTTGATATCTGACAACTTCTTTTTTATTTCGGGCACTGTGCGACTTTGTGAACTTGAGCTTTTGAGTTTCTCCGACACTCTATGTCACTCAGTCAACTTCCTTTTGTTGTTTATACCACTGTGTAAACCAACAAATAATAAGTTTTTCCTTGCCTCCACTTGGTATTCACTAAAATTCTTCTATTTTGCGCTGTGCTTTTGCCATTGCCTTTTCACAGAACGCTGAGCTTAAGGGCTATTTACATTAATGTGCATATTCAAAGAGGCGTAATTTTGGAAGGAGTTGGGGAATGGCAGCAGGCATGTGCACGTGCATTACTTTTCACGCTGACAGGGATTTCTGTAGTACAAGAACGTGGAAGTTGGCATACGCACAGATTTATGCATCTGAATTTTTTTGTGCATACACACATTTCCGCTTTTGTCTGTACGCCATGTTTTAGTGTGAATTCTACACATGGCATTATGCATGAGGCCCCAGGAGAATGATGGCTTTACCACCACTGACACCACTTCTGGTGTCCATCCACTTGGACCTGCCTCTTCAAGAGCAAGATTAATATGAAGGATTAACGCTTTAGAGTCTCAATAATTAAGGAGCAGAGCATCAAATCGTGAGATCAGAGTTGGCAAATGTCTTGTTGGTCCCAGCTGCACTATTTAAGAAGCCTGAGAAAGCCATCAAAATGTTGAAAAATTCATGTCCCTTTCTGAACAATCTACACAGAAGCACAACACTATTACCAAAGTCTGCCCTCAAAAATATAATCAGATTACGATCAGACATTCTGGCATGCCCAGAGAAGAGTCTGCATGAATGTTACCATTTTACATCAGACACTTTAATATATCTGAGCAGCCTGCTAAAACATGATATCTTCGGTGGTATACATTGTGGCTTTTGGCTGACGTTGATGCAAATTATGGACACTTCTTACAACTTTTATTTCTATTTTTTCTTAGAGGGCACTTTTCTTTACAACACTGGAGATGTCACAGATTTTAGCAAAGTGATCACAAACATGTGCCCAACTTTGAAGTGACATCTGCTCAACGCATGTTCTGCCTTTCCAACATAGAAATTAACCATCATCACAGAGGAAAGGGCACTCATATATAAACAACTGCAGTATTTCTGAGCAATATTAAAAATGATGATAGTCTGGCTGATGAAACAAGCTGCCCACCTTCAGCCCTTCCGTGAAATCTCTTACCTTTTAAAGAAACACTTCTGAAGACTCTTCTCTTTAGTAGCTGCCTATACCCAATATGTTTATTAATGAAGTTTTGATTTGGGGTTCTGTAATGAAATAAAGCAACAATATGTCTTCTGCATTGTATTTTAGTTAATGTTTGGTTAATGGCTTTTATGAATGAAGAGCAACTATGTATATCAAATACTCAATTAAAATATTAATGTGTCTGTTTATCCATTCTTAAAATAATATGAGATACCACACACATAATTACTGTTGAAATATTGAGGCCAAATAATAAGGGTCTCATATTTGAAGGGCAGGTTACCATTGAAAGAACGAGCACTATGAATCTTTTTGAAGATTTGTACATTAACCTTTGCTTTTTTTTGGCATATAATTTACCAGAAAATACAGGGTTCAGTGCAACCAGGATAACATTCATCATTTCTCCCAGTAATAATTAAAATATATTGTGGCAGATGACCAGGGACCTTGCCCCACTGGGACGCCTGGAGAAGGGAAGGAATGGGAGAGGGGCAATATATTCCCCAGGGCGCAAGAGGACAGCCCCCTGGATTACATCAGGGTCATGGATGGAGAGCTTGAAGCTCAACCCTGTTGGGGTCCGTGGCCACCAAAGGGGGTGCCTGGACCATCTCAGAGCCCTGGGCGGCAGCACTTCCGCCACACCAAGAAGTGCTGCGGGAAGAGGAACCGGCCACACCTGGAGTGCTTCTGGGTGTCCATGCAGCACTGCTGCCACACCAATAAGTGCTGAAAAAAGATCATCAGGAAGCACCTGGAGCACGTCCGGGTGTGCCAAAAAGGGGCCGCCTCACTCCATTCGGAGAGCAGGAATCGGGAGGAAGAAGACAGAGCTTGTGTGTGGAGGAGTGAAGTCGCAGAAGAGAAGAAAAAGAGTGGAAAAAGACTGTCAGCATCGTGGGAGGTTAAGGCACCGTGTGTAAAAGAAAGTGTGAACTGTGAATAAAAGCATGTCTTTGTGGACATCTGGTGTCGTGTCTGTCTGTGTTGAGGCTGATCTTTCCACTATACAGTGGAACCTCGGTTCATGACCATAATTCATTCCAAAACTCTGGTCGTAAATCGATTTGGTCGTGAACCGAAGCAATTTCCACCATAGGACTGTATGTAAATACAATTAATGAGTTCCAGACTGTACGAACTGTATGTAAATACTTATATATATTTTTTTAGTTTTTAAGCACAAATATACAGTAGTTAATTATACCATAGAATGTACAGCGTAATAGTAAACTAAATGTAAAAACATTGAATAACACTGTGACAAACACCCAGGCTCCCTGCTCAGCTGCAAAAGCTATAGTGCTAGGAACCACTCGCTAAAAACACTTTTTTTTAATGAGTTTTAAGCACAGGAAAAAAATGAACATTTGAAAAATCCGTAATCCGTGCCTCTCTCTAGTGCGTGCCTGTGTATGTGTGCCTCTCTCTTGCGTGCCTGTGTGTGTGTGTCTCTCTCTCTCTCTCCCGCGCCTCTGTGTGTGTGTGTGTGTCTCTCTCGTGTGCCTGTGTGTGTGTGTTGCTCTCTCTTTCTCTTGCTTGCTCGCTCGCTGCACAGGAAATGCACAGGGAGAGACTGAACATGTACAAGCCGAAAGGGAAACTGGCTTGTTCGTATACCGAGTGTGTGGTCATGAACCGAGGCAAAAGTTTGGTGAACTTTTTGGTCGTAAACCGATTTGTATGTGTACCGAGACGTTCGTGAACTGAGGTTCCACTGTATATATATATATATTGTGATGCATGAGTTGATTTTTTGCACCCAAAGACAAAGCTGAGTCTCATCTCAGTACTTTAGCAAGACCAGCTTTATTCAACTCCAAACAGGAACAGCAAGGTTATTTATTGTAGCGGGATCTAACATTCTACTAAACACAGACACAGCAAACAGGCAGGGTCAGGGCCGGGTTAGTGACCAAGTTATAATGTTCCCTGTATCACCCATCGAGCACCCAGCACTTTGTGCGTGGTAGTGGTCGGCTTGTAGTTGTTTCTGTGGCGCTGCAAATCTGTGGTTACCTCGGTAATGGACAAGCAACCCTCAACAGACGCAGCAATCGTGCTTCTGTGTGTTGCTCCATTGGGGAGGGTCTCAAAAGAGGCAATCACACTTCTGCGTGTCGTCCCGTTGGGAAGGGTCTTTGATGGTTTTAAAGAGTTCAGAAGTCTCACTACGCACACACACACACACACACATATATATATATATATATATATATATATATATATATATATATATATATATATATACAGTGGAACCTCGGTTTACGAGTAACTTGGTTTACGAGTGTTTTGCAAGATGAGCAAAAAGTTTTAATAAATTTTGACTTGATAAACGAGCGATGTCTTGCAATACGAGTAGTATGGATACACTTTGTCTGCTGAGCGTCATGTGATCACAACTGAGCTGATGGTTCTCTCTCTCTCCTTATCTCGCTCGCCCAGCGCGTCTCTCTCTCTCTCTCTCCTTATCTCGCTCGACCAGCGTGTCTCTCTCTCTCACTCCCCTAATCTCGCTCGCTCGCCCAGCGCGTCTCTCTCTCTCTCTCATCTCGCTTGCTCACTCGCCCAGCACGTCTTTCTCTCTCTCTCCTTATCTCGCTCGCCCGTCTCTCTCTCTCTCTCTCTGGCAATCGTCTCCTATTCTCCGTCTGAGTCTGTGTGCCTCACTCATATAGTCAACATCCGTACGAGCGTATACTGTTTAATACAGCATTGTGACTGTGTGTGTGTGCGCTGTGAAGTGCGAGTCCCCATCTTGCTCCCCAAAACACGAAGCTGAGTCTCAGTACTTTAACACCAGCTTTATTCAGCTTGAAACAGCAACAGCGCTGTTATTTATTGTAGCGGGATCTTTATAATGTTCCTTTTATGACCCATTGACAACAGGCGCTTATAGCATGTCTGTGATCTTTTTGGATGCGCTTATACGGCGAACTGCTACAGTGCTGGGAGACTGCGATTACTTTGGGACGCTCTTCCGCGTGTCGTCATGTTGGGTGGAATCCCACATGAGTTTAGAAACTCACACCAGCTATGATTCTTTTTAAAGGTAAAGTGCAGGTTAATTTGTATTATGTATTTTACGTTATATTTTGTATTAATCATTTTTATATGAATAGTTTTGGGTTGTGGAACGAATCATCTGAGTTTCCATTATTTCTTATGGGGAAATTTGCTTTGATATACGAGTGCTTTGGATTGCGAGCACGTTTCCGGAACGAATTATGCTCGCAAACCGAGGTTCCACTGTATATGTTGAACACTTGTTGCACAGTGCAACAATTTACCACACAACGTTTTCACGGATTCTATTGATTAACTGTTTTATGCATTCACTCTATCAGTGATATTCCTCCACTTTATCTCCCTTTTTTGGCTGCTGCTGCTGTGTACTCCTTTTTTGTCAGATGTGCCTATATTCTTAACACAATGCCAACAGCACGTCTTACTCTGCTCCTCAGTCTCAGAGTATGTGGTTGATCAGCTGTTCAATGCTCAACTCATAAGGGCTTGTAAATTTCGCTGTGAATGCACATTAGTCAGATTTATCCTGGCTTGGATGTACCAGTTGAAGTCCATTGTTCTGGACCCACTAATCCTCTAGTGCAAAATCACGCTATAGCAAGTCAGAATTTTAAGGATTACCTAATGCTTTATTTCTTGAACAGACCTCAGGAGTTTCACTGTGTATCTTATTCCAAAGTATTCCTGTGCCACAGAACAATACCTTGGGCTTTGTTCTTTAGTTTCCATTTGTTAGACACACCTGTTAGGGTATCACTATGTCCATTCGCAGTAGTCAATAAGGTTTCTCTCTGTTCTTTTCCATCCAAGTACAGAACTGTTCCATTTTTAATTCCACTGGTAAATATACACAGCTGAGGTTTTTTTTGCACTAAAAACCTCTGCTTTTATTTTTGTATTTTCAAAACTAGTTTGCTCCTATGAAAAGTTGCTGATCCCCTTTCTGTTTCTCATTTTTGCTATAAAAACTAATTTCTTCCCAAATAAAGGACTCAACACAGGGAAAGTTCTAATTAATGTGCTCTATTTAGCAAGTATTTTATACAAGATGGCTCACATTTCAAATGCATGTTTTTATTATCTGATTAAGAAGTGACCTGTTTTTAAATTGCTACAGTATATTGATTTAATACTGATCTAATTATCAAAAATGAACAATAAGAAACCAAACTGCATTTCCTTAACAACTGATAATCAAAATTTTAACTTAGATTTTCCTTTTCTAGTTATTCTGTAAGTAGTAGATTTTTTTAACAGGATACATAACATTGTATTTATATTTTTGTGGTGTTAATAATAAAAAGACATAATCTTCAAAGTAAAGAAACTATTTAAAGTAAGGGAGTCAGAAGTCTTTAAGTAAGATTGTTCTACTCTCTGATCATGGCACCAGAGTGTGCTGCATGTTGATTAACACATGCATAGTAGGAATGTCACTGTACTCTGTAACATGACAGTAATAATGTTAAACCTATAGATATCATAAGAGGTGAGATATGCATTATATGATAAACTGTTGCAAAATTACATTTGGCCATAGTGGTGAGTAAAATCAAATCAAGCTACAACAGAATGTAGAATAGAATAAATGGAATGGTAATGTGAGAGAAAATTATTGAAGTGTTTAAGTAAGCATATTAGAGGTGGCACTTACTTGTGGACCTTTCAGTCTAGTGCTTAGTGATCTCTGCATTTACACAATGATTATTCAAAGTTTTGTTAATGTTTTTACACATAGAAATCAGCAAAATTCAAACACACCCAACCCATTGTGTTATCTGTATGAAGATAGAATGGTGCAAACCTGTAACGTGTGTGTCATTTATATAGACCTGGCTAAGCAATAACTAAATGTTTCACTCATATAGTTATTGCTAACTGTATTGTTACAGTGTTCCACTCTATGTAATTTATTTTTGGTGATACTTCACAATGTCGGCTTTAAAGGCATATTATAGTGTATCTCTTACAACTTTTTTTCAGCATCACAAATAAAGCCTGTAGTAAGTTTAAGTTTTATATCAATAACTGACTAATAGATGTTCTATGAATTATAGTTGTCATTTGTGTTTTGTTGCTCTTATTATGGCCTAAAACACCTTTGGTAAGATCTTCTTACATTGAAGTAACCAATAGCTGTATTCCACTGTAAAATATGATTGTTTCAATGATTCTTTCCTCTCTCAGTAAACTATAATATTGCACTATATTTTTTCTTGCCTAGTTTTAGTGTATACATTTTATCTTATTTTAAGTTTAGGTGTAAAGTACACATTGTTGGTCATAGGACTTAGGCACAAGTATCCATTATTGGCCAATTGTTTATTATGAATAATAGTTAGTGGAGGGCCCTGGGTCATGAACAATAATGTTGCAATCCTGCAGTGGCACAGAGTCATCAATTTTAATGTAAACACATGGATAAGTTTTGATAAAGCACCTGAGAACCATCACCATCTAGCCAATTTCTGAAAAACCGCAACGATCTGATTGCACTCTAAAGATGGAAAAGTGGCATGTTTCATTAAATAGCTGTCAAAATAATGCATTTTAATGTTAAAAACAAGACTGGGCCAGAAATTGCTATCAAAGATTGAATTTTGCTTATGCAACATTACTTCCACAGTTTAGAATATGCTCACATAATATGTCACTATGTAGTGTATACATTAAGGTATCAAAAAAATCACTAAGAGATTCAAACTGTGGTTGGACACATATTTATATAGTGTATGTTTAGGTTGTTCTTGTATTTTAAAGGTAAACTAGACTTATTCATACTTACGATTGTCTCACTGCATAAGAAGACCTGGGAGCAGATTCCAGTCTGGTACCTTTCTGTGAGGGGTTTGCTCTTTTGATGTTATTTTTTTCTGCAACTCACATTTCCTCTCAATTAAGTGTGTCTTAAAACTAACTGACTGTCCCTACAGGGTTGGTTTAAACCTCGTAAATGCTGCTGCAAGAATGGGCATTGACAAATGAGCATCATCATACATGCAATGGAAAAAGAAAATAAGAGTTTTAAATATTATCTGACTTTCATTATATAAGTAAAAGGCTCTCAATAAGGAATATGTATTGATTCTTGAAGGTTAGTTAGTTTTTTAATTTTCTTTCCAGAGCTTAGTTGCCTTTTCCAGCATTCCAGAACAATAAGAAAGATAAATGGCAATGGCATCAGGGGGTAATAGATTTAATTTAATGCCATACTAAACATGAAACTTAAACATGCGGCATGTATAAATACAAACAGAGAGCACAGTGGAGGAGGTGTACTCAAAATATAATACATTTCTCCAGTGCTTGTTGGATTCTGTGTGCTTCTTGCACCACAATACATGCAAAATGGCACTGTCATGTGAAATGAGTAATACTGTGCAAGTATGGTATCCTACCTTGTACAGTTCTTATTGCAAAGGAAATGAAAAAAAATGACAGATAGATAGTTTGATGTGTAAAAAGGAGACAGAACTAAGTGAAAGAGTTGGGGCACCACCTTGGTGACCCCATATAAATCACAAGAATGCACAAAAATGCAACACACAGTAATCTGCAGGGACGTCTTTCCAGATGCAAGTTGAAAACGGGACTGAGAACAGGACTGCCAGTTCCAAGGTTATATAGACACTTGGGTCCAGGAAGGCAGACAACGGAAGTGACATCAACGGTGGAGTAGCTGTCAGTCTTATGTTCTGCAAAGGGAGGAAGAGAGAAGGCATTAGACCACAGTGCCAACCCCTGGTTCGGCGGGTAATTACTATCACCAGAGCCCTTAAGCTGTCTCTGATGTGCATGAGTGTGACAATAGAATAGAGGGATTTTTTTTCAGCAACGCAAGAAAAAATCTAACAAACAAAAACAACTTCCCTTAAATACACAAAGGAATTACAAAAAGAAGATGGAAATTTGGAGTCACTTCCTTGACAATATTGTATTTGCCTTAGAGTTGTCTATAAAACTATTGTTCAGGCATCATGATCCACAACTTTGTGCTTTTGTTTGTCATTACCATTTGCACAGAAGGGTCTTTCATCAAAGTTCCACATCCACACAGTCTTTCTTCTGAAAAATCTGTAGGTTGAGATGTCCCAACAATTATCATTTGGTTTAAAGTCATCAATGTCTAACCCTCAGGGTCCAGTCAGATTTTTTATATAGTTATTTAATGTTTCATTAAATTAAAAATCACACCTATATTGAGGCTCCTAAATTTAACCTATACTTTGTGTCTCACTTTCATCCATGTTCTCCACCTTTTCAACCTTTTATATGTATTACTGCATGGATTAGTTCATCTTTTTCTCTTATGTTTAAATAAGCAGCAAATCTATAGGGCTATGAAAAAATATATAATAAAATGTTGGAATTGTTTTACCTGAAAATAATACCCATTCACTGTTGTAGATATCCATTTCTTCTGTAAGTATTTCAAAAAACGTCACTTTAAATACTTTCTACTTTGCAAGGAAGTTGTGAATGACAAAATATGTAAAGGTTAAAAACATTTTGTATTTATGTATGACAACAAAACCTTAAGTAGTACTGAATATTCTGTAATTTTTCATCTGATTTCGTCAATGGCAAAGAAAAAAACAAAGCAAAGCTTTACAGGGAAAGTCTGTATTATAAACCAAATGAACAAATTATTAAGACAAATTTTTAAATCCATTGAATTTAAGTATAATGCCCTTCTGGGCTAGTTTCCTTGATATAAATGGACCTGCATTGTAATGTTACAGTGCAGTACAGCTAACCATTTACTTCCCACCATACCCATTGTTTTCCTAACCAGTAAAATGTTCTTCCTGTTACATATGAAACCATTTTACAAAGAAAGGAAATACTTCCAAGAAAATAAAGGTGACTTTGCTACAGTATACTGGTAAGCCATTAGATTTCCACCCAGTTCTGGGATGTAGTGGAAGATGCTATTGGAAGTAGGAGTGTGCCAATATCCATTCTGTGCAAATCATGGTTCTGCATCCCTATGGCATTTTGAAGACAATCGATTGTACAAGTGAAAGAACCATTCATCTTGTGTCACATTTATTCCATCCAGTTATGCCTGTGAGGCATGCCAACCTCCCAAAAAACAAGGCTTCAGAATGGCTAGTGTATACCATTTGCTCTCCAGAAATAGCTTAATTGGACCTATAGGATGCTACGTAGACTTAAGTCTCCAAATATGTTCACAGTATGCATGATAATGGGAATATAAAAATCACAAAATTAAAATGTATGCCTTAGAAAGTCAGGTTCATCAACAGTTTCATATTTTTCCAATGATTCCTTCTATACTTTTTTTTTGGTAATTCTGCTTTTTTGCATTCCATTTATTTTTTTCATTTATACTTTCACACATTATTTTTCCTTATACTTTTGAGCACTTTTTTTCACATTTTGTGCTGAATAAATATATGTAACTAGTCACTGTCCAAATAAAATCGGCTTATAAGTAAAATAAAGAACAAGAAGTAGCCCAGCTATTATACAATAGTATATGTAACAGAGACCATATAACCAAATGCAAGAAAAAAATATAAAGTCAAAATAAAAATGCTAAATAAAAATTCTCTAAAAACAATCAAAACAAAGTGATTAATTTTTAATAGCAAGAGATTAAATATAGTTATAAACAACATAATGCATATATAATTAAGGCAACAAAAGATAAATAATGAAAGCATAAATAATATAATTTTCACTAAATACTGTTTATCACCAAAATAATTCCCTTTCTGTTGGGTATAAAAAGGTGAAACATATAATCAAAATGATAAAAGGATGACTCACAGAATTAAACACCTATGGACTCATTGAATTGTAAAATATTTTACATATAAATTACATATAACTGCATTAAAAAAAATAATAAATCCAACCATAATGTTTAGCAATTCAGTCCCCAAGGGAGTAAGATAGGTCTAGAAAACATCAATAGTGCTCCAAATAATTAATTGGAAGAGGGCCGAGTTTTCCAGGGAATTACTGAAGCAAGACAAGTAGTTTGCATACAAACACCAGTGCCATTCATTGTGAATAAGTACAGCTTATACTTCCTCAGTGCCAAAACTACAGATCAGGTCAAGTCAGGTTGGGGAGCATGCACTCGTACAGTGTGGTGCCACACCCACCACACAACAAAACAGCTTGGGATCCCGGTTGGCAACACCCACAGGCAGACACGTAGTCCAGTCCCACTCCCTGGAAATGAGTATCTATCTGCTACAGCCAGGTGTTACGTGGGTGTGCCCTTGGTCTGGTCCAGCCACTCGGGTCTTCAACAATCAGGATCTTGTGAGCCGGATCAAACTTGGGGAATCACGCCACATGGCCATAGTACCATAATTAATGCTCCCTCACAATGCAGGTAATGTGCCTCATTCGGGACTCCATGAGGAACCGTTTGTTTAACACAAATTCAAACCAAAACAATACTAAAGGGGTCCAGTCTTTGTCTCAGGTCACTGGATAGTGTCCATATCTTGCAACCATATATCAAAAAAGGAAGCACCAGGACTCTAAAGACTTGGAACTTCATTCTTTTGCACAGATATCGGGAACACCACAAACCCCTTTCCAGCGACCTCATGACCCCATGCTCTCCCAATCCATATACAGAACAAGACCAAAGTTTGCCCATGAACATCTAGACAAAGACCAGGAATTCTGGAACAATGTCCTCTGGAAAGATTAGGCAAAGATTAAGTTATTTGGCCACAGTATCAGAAGACAGGTTTGGCGAAAATTAAAAACATCATTTGGCCAGAAGAACCTGATTTGGTGGTGGAAATGTTATGGCTTGGAGATGCTTTGCCACATCAGGGCCTATGTCACTCATCATCATAGAATCCACTATGAAGTTTATACCAGAGGGTGCCTGAGGAAGTGACACCATCTGTCACAAAACTCAACTGAAAGTGGACCTTGCAACATGACAATGACCCTGAAAAATACCCACCAAGAAATACCTGAAAAGAAGGAAATGGAGATATCTGGAATGGCCAAGTCAAAACCCAGATCTGAATCCCATTTATTATCTGTGTGGAGAGTGAGAAAAACTTTCTCCCAAACTTGACTGTGAGGCAGTTATAGGAATCTCTGTTCTGTATCTATTCATTTTTTGTGAATACATTATTGCAAAGTCACATTTTGATTGTATAATCATATCATTTTTAAGTAAAAATACTGTTTAAATAAAAATCAAATCTTGATATTTCAACAGATGTCAAAAAATCAAAAACAATTCTCTTTTTACATAAAATACAGGACACAGGGGCACATAAATAAACAAGTCACACCTTTTGTGCTGCAGCTCAAGCTATCGTGTAGTTATAAAGACCCATGTGTTGGACTATCCCCCTCAAGTTCATTTATAAAGCAATCATATACAGTAACAAAAAAGGGAAATGTCCAAGCTTAAGACAAGAGTACCAGCTTCAGATGGAGTGTACGTTATTTACCACAAAATTTGTAATGCTGGGACTAGGTGAGAAAGAAATAATGGGAATCATGGAATAAAGAAGATGAAGAATAAGCCAGTGTTTTAGAATAAAACAGTGAATGCTATTAGAAAATATGAATTATGTCAATGTACAGTACATAGAAATCTTGTTTTTACATGGTGACAGCAGTAATTATCTATTAGAATATTTCTGTTTCTATTCTATTTTGCTCCTCTTCTCAGTATCCTTCTGTGGTGTTTATTGTCACTGCTTTACTTGTAAGTACTTAAAAGATGTTTTCTTTTCCATGGGAAAGGCAATGGAGATACTGGGAGCCTCAGGATCACAAAATGAAAATATGCTGTTGTCATATTAGATGGCCCAGCACAGAACTTACTGGAGAGAGGGCGAGGAATGAACTCTTATACGGATTAGTTTATATCTAGAGCACATTCAAACATGCATACTGCTAGTGAAACAACTGTGACTTGATACAGGACACCAGCAGAGTTTTCTGAACAAGCATATTAAAGATCCCTGTCAGATCAGAGGTGTGAATTCAAAAATAAAAGTAACTGATAGGTGTTACTGTAGACAAACTGCAAGGAGAAAAGCATACATAAGTGAGTTGCTGAAAGATCGCTTTATGCATTGGGATGTATAGAGGTTGCTCCTGTGAACAGGCAGGAAAGAAAAATCTGTAAATCTAGGAAACTAAAGACTTGCATTTTTGTCTATTGTGTACCTTCTGATACCTATCCTTATATATGTCAAATACCTAAAAATTACTGCAAGGTGATGATCGAAATTGAGTTATCATGTATTGATATGGCTTTTGCTTTGTGTACTTTAATATTTCACAGAAGCTTTTTGGGCAATGGTACTTCTTATCTTATATAAACCTGTTCAACAGCTGAGAGTTTCTAAAATTAGCATCCTGGCCACACAATAGCATCTGCACAATTCATTCATTTAAATTTGTACTGTCTATGCCTAGAATTACATTTTTTTTAAACCAGGTTGGAATACAGATTTACTTCTATTGCGGACATTATTAAAATCAATTTTAGTGCTTAAAGGAGTACTCCACCCAAAAAATTATACTTTTTATATGTTACTTATACCATGGTTGGATGAAATTAATGATCCACCCAATTCAGTGGTCAAGTTACCTGTCTTAAGTTCAAAAGCATAGATTTATGGAAATGGGTTTCTTGTTTATGATGTGCGCTGATTTTTTTGTTTGTAACCATTTAGTATTTTAGCCAAAAAATGCATGCTTTTTGCATGTTTTGAGGATACGACTGGACAATGGACATGTGGATTATGCAACATGAGTAAAGTGAGATTTTTTTATTTTTTTTTTATGGAAGTTTGTCACTTTATTTGCATTTCTACAGTATTGATCACCATTGGGTTCTACTATACTCTCTGTTCTGATGTTTTCTCTGCCATCAGTGCAAACTACACGGTTTAAGCAACCTGTAAAAATATCTAATTTACAGGTTTAATATTCATTTAAACTTTTGTCTAGTAGTATATAGCATTCTACAGTATTTATTTTTGGATGTACTTCTATATTAATTACTGCCTATCTACTAATTTGTTTATGTCCTATGAATTATTCTTCTTTTGGTATATTATTAAAAAATGTATTTATGTTTGTACAGTACTTTCAAATTTAACCAGTATTGACTTATTTATTGAACTTTTCATAAAAGTCTACCAATAAATTGTAATTGCATTTTAATGATAAATCATATTATGAAGATTAAAATTGCATTTACTACATACCTACCTATCCTATATAAAAGGTACTGCAAATGAAAACTAAATGCAAAATAAGTGCAAAATGATTTTGCAACTAATGCAAAATAAAACTAGGTCAATCAAAAATATATGCAATTCGAAAAAGATTTTATCTAACCAAGGCTCCCATGCATGAACTAAAGCTGGACCATTCCCCAGGACAATGATATAAAAACGCTCAAGTAAGTCGTCTACAAAATGGCTGATGGAAAAGAAATTTACTGATATGGAGTGGCCTAGTTAAAGTCCAGACCTAACAAAATGCTGCTGCATCGCCTAGATGAAGCAATTTTGCAAAAATGGAGTTAGCCAGAATTACTCCACAGCTGTGTGAAACATGTCTAGTTTCAGTTATTGCTGCTAAAGATGACATTAATGAGTTTGTTAGAATAATTAGTGCTTCATAGTAGCATTTGGTATGGCATAATTTTAAAACTAAATAATTTAAATAACATAATTGTGTTATTAATTTACTTATTGAATTTTTAATATTAGCATTTCACTGGTAGTGGTAAAGCTTAAAAAGCTTTAAATAAAGTGGCAAATGAAAGGCTAGTAATAGAACAATAGATTTTTTGTCTCCAAGGAAAAATGAGGCTTTTTACAGACTCTAAATAATTTTCTTATATAATACGCTACCGTGGTTGTCACATTGTTTGTCCAGGAGTTTTAATCACCTGTAGCTCGCTATTGACCTGATATTTGGTACACATATACTACGTGATGTCTGCTATCCACTTTAGGGGTGATGATTGACCTCCAAGGTTATTTGTCTTTTTATTTTTATTTTATTGTAGAATCAACTCTCAGCAGCAGCCAGCAGGGCGGTCTTACGGTACATGAGTACGGGTGCTTTTCTCATCCCTACCACCTTCGCTGTCACTTCCCCTAACTCTTCATATCTTAAATCATTCTTGAGGCAGATTAAAGACTTAAGTGCCAGCTTAAGTGAAAATTTAAGGAAAACGTATTAAGTAATTGCAACACCATCACTGACTTAATCAGTTTTAATGTGAAAAGATGCAGACAAAAGAAGAGAAGTGGGCCATTAGGGTAGAGAAAAGAAGAGCTGCTCAGGAAGCAGCAAGTGTATCAACCTCTGAGCAAACGAATGCTAAACGTACAGAGAAAGAGTCTGAAAACTATGAATGATCAAGTCAAGTGTATTCACTGCAGCACTGTTTAATGGTATTATTGTATTACTAGCTGTGTTACCCGACTTTGCCCAGGAAATTTTGTAAGACAATGTGCTTCTAACTTTAGAGTTCCTTCAGTTAAATGGAGGTATCAGAAGTACCATGTAACTAACTAAGCACCTTTCTGTATGCAATATTTGTAGGTTTTTTACCAAGGGGTAATGTTATTGGTTGACAGTGCGTTGTAGTGGTGAAGGCTTTGGACCTCTGACTTTAAGCCCTGAGATTGTGGGTGAAAACAGCAATGTCAATTGGGAGGGGGGTATTTGGGATCGTCAACGCAGCTGAGAGAATGAAACTGAATAAAAAAAAAAAAAAAAAGCTAATCTTTACAAGTATCATAAATTACACTGGCTGTTACAGACTGGAATCAAATGTATGTTTTTATTCTAAAATAGTAAGAATACGTGCAGCTCACTTCTCAAAACGTACTCTTCTGGAATCAAACCCATGAAGTTTAGCTTACCAGTCAACAGCGGATATCGTTGTGCCACCAAAGCACTCTTAACAAATTCGTTTCAATATCGCACCCTAACGCAGGTTGTTTTTCTGCAGTTATATTTTTGAATAAAAGCGCATTTGTTCTGTTATATTTGTACCTTTTGTGAAAATGTTTCTTTGATATTTGGAATTCAGGCTTCACACATTATACACTTCATGTCTACATTTTGTCAATTATTAGCAAAACATTAAAACCATTTCTGTTTTAACGATGTGTTTACATAGATCCTTTTAGACACGGAACACACATGAAATGCAAGTATTCCAAATAACGATATAGTATTTATAAAATGTGTCATTTTGTTTGACTTCTCACTCTAAGCAACTGACACAAAGGTAAACAGACTTGAGCTGAGACAACTGTGCGGGGTGGGGGGATGTGATAGTAGGCTGCTTGCTGTTTGCTGCTTATCCACACATTTAGAGGACAAAAGACGCTGATGGAAAGGTGCTAAGCCTTTTAAGGTGGGACAGATCGACAAGTTTTTTCGTAGGCTCTGGTAATTCTAGTGTTAAACAATGGGCCTGAACCTTGAAATAATTCCTTTATGAGAAGGAGTCTTCATAAATTTGTCAATGTCCTCAACCAGACAGTGTGCAGATGTGATTAAGAAGGCAACAAGACATACAAGTAACATGGCAAAGTATATCAAGAGCGAATCAGAGGAAGATATTCTTAAAATATATGACATATTTCAAATCCTTATCATAAAATATTGTTCTTCATCAAGAAAATAAGGACACTAAAGAAAGTTGGTTAAGGCTTAATTTTACATACACTCTTCACATAAACTCTTCATGAAGAAAACCATAGAGACATGAAATAAGGCAGTTTAATTGATAGTACTACTTTGTAAACCTCAAACTATTGATAACATGTTGAAAAAGTTAGGTGAACAGAGTTGAAATGACCCATTAAGTATTTTGGGTAGTATGAGGGCTGAGTGACCTTTTCTCTTTCCAATTTATGTTATTATTCACAATAATTGCAAAAAACAGTAGAAAACAATTTTTCATGGGACTGTATGTATCAAAATCACAGTGCTTGGTACCTCTGAATCTAACAGAGGTCAAAGGCTGAGATCCCATAGTACTTAGGTATTTTATGTACTGTAGGAGCTGTCATATATTGATTTGGTGTGTTCAAATCCCAAAGTCAATTTTCGTTAAAGATCATTTCCTTGTTAACACCACTGCTGGTGTGCGAATAAAATAAATTAAATGAGTAACATATGATTGTCCAAAGTGTTATTTAGTACCAATTTCTGGCAGTTCATTACTGAAAATGAAAAATCCTATTAGTTTATTATGCATATTTTTAAAGTGCTCCTGGTATTTTTTTTAATGAAAGTAAAGTTTTTTAAAATACATAGAACTGCCTTACTGATAAATTATCCACTTTCTTAAAAGCCTTTAAATATCGACTAACAAAGCTTTATCATGTATCAGGAAGTCAGGGTTTTATCCAGCTAAGAAACATAAGTATCTATATGAGCAGTTTCTTTTAAAATGTCCAGAAATACCAATGAATCCTTAGTGTAAAAAGCTGAATATTTCTAATAACAGAATGTTCAATAATATAACTCTTATTAGATTTTGTCAGTGCTACAGTGTCAGTATTGCTGTCACCCGAGGTTTAAAGTCAATTTCCACCTGAGTAAAATAACATACATTAAGATTATTTCTGAACTCCTTTACTATTGTGGAAACTTTTATTTTCTGGTTAAAAATTTGTTGCTGAGATTTTTTCTTCATGCCATTCACATTTAACTTTTAATGTGTTTATGTAAGCCACAATTAAAGGTAAATTAGCTTTATAAAGAGTAATACCATTATTAACTGAATCTAATGAAAGAACAAAAATCAAAAACATATACTAATAAAAAATAGGTGTGTGGGTTATATTTTAAGAGTTGTCATGTACGCACCATCTACTGACTTCATAGGAAAAGTCACCAGTCACCAGAATAGCCAGAGACATGAATGTCACTGCCAAGGTGAAAGTAAACCTCTCAACAAGGTCGACAATCTCTCCGCAAACAGACACACTGCTGATGGCTGTGCCCAAGAGGTCATTAAAGGCCTGGATCTACACTGCTGATGGCTGTGCCCAAGAGGTCATTAAAGGCCTGGATCTTGGTTTTTATCCAGGACACTCGCAAGCCCAGACACTCAGACTCCTCACTCAGTCTCTCGAAAGCCCCGATCAGAGCCTCCATTGACTCCGCAAAGATCACAGCATCGTCAGCAAAGTCAAGATCCATGAATCTTTCTTCACCAACAGATGCCCCACAGCTGCTGGACCCCACGACCATGCCCAACACCCAGTTCATACAGGCATTGAACATAGTAGGAGCAAGAACACACCCCTGACAAACCCCAGGATCAACTGGGAAAAACACAGAGGTTCTCCCTCCACTCTGCACAGCACTCACAGTACCAGTTTATAGGCCAGCCATGATATCTAGCAACCTTGAGGGGATGTCCCACAGGGTAGCTTGATAAATTGAGTCGAATGCTTTACAAAAATCGACAAAGGCTGCAAAGAAACTCTGCCGATATTCGCGTTTGTGCTCCATGAGAACCCTCAGTACCAGGATGTGGCACTTCTTAGGCGTAAAACCAGACTGTTCCAGTCGCTGGTAGGTGAGCAAGTGATCACAGATCCTATTGAGGACAACCCTAGCAAGGACCTTACCTGGCACCGAGAGCAGTGTTATCCCCCTGTAGTTGCTGCAATCCAGGCGATCACCCTTCCCTTTCCAGATAGGGATGACAAGTCCCGTTTTCCAGTCTGTTGGGATGATACCAGTCTCCCAAATGGAAGTAAAGATTGCTTGCAATGCCAGGAGGACAACCTTACCACCAGCCTGGAGAAGTTTAGTAAAAATAAATGTATTAGGGATGTTGTGAGCATATGACTGGATGACTTCACATGTAGATTGTATGACATTTGGTATTGCTTGCTGTTGTCCAGTGTTGGTCACCATAGAATTATATTGTATCAAAAAATCTTTTTTCTTTCTGTTGTACAAAAAAAAAATATATTTTTTTCTACTCCACCACAGCAGACTGCATGGGATAAGTAACATATTAAATATGTACATTTCTTCATGGAGTATTCCTTTAAATTTTCAACTTGCGTAATTCTTAGTATATCCACATACATCATAAAAATTAAGAACTTGAGAATCTTACTCAAATTTGACAGAGGAAAACTTGTAAAATGTTGTAATAGCTAAGATTATCACTATTAACTGTAACTGTCAGTTTTCACTTCATAGAATTATATAGACATTTTGAATTAATGTGGTACCCCTCACTATTTGTATCAAACAGTGTTTAAAAGCCAGGGAAAAGTCTCCTTCTGCTTTTAAAGTGGCATGTGTACCTGTCCATTTCTTTGTCCTTTTACTGAAGAAAAATATCACAAAATAATGATATGATATTGTGATGTTCAGTGTTCAAAAATGAAACACATTTGGTCTGTGCAATATAAAAAAGAAAAACTGTAGTGGCATCAGTGCCATTATAACTGCATTTAACATCTTGGACACAAGTAAATTGCATCTTGCTTTTAAGGATCACTTAGCCCCATTCTGATACTTTCAGTATTTATTGTTACCATATATACTGTAAGATATACTAGGTAGTTTTGTCCATTTAAGATGATACCAACAATTACCAATATTTGACAATAGCACTTAATTTCAGATTAAGTTTTTTCTTTCTATTGTAATTTGTTTATTTCTTTTTGTAAAACATTTGGAGCTTACATGTTTGAAAGAACAGGGTTTGAGCTACTTATTATGCTTCAGAAAATTATATATTTTGCAAAATATGCTTATTTTTTTAAAATAAGGTGCCTTAAGAGTAATGCTACTGTAGTTAAAAAGACAATTCTTTATTAACATCTGACGGGAAAAAAAGCATAAAATAGGTTATTCCAGTAAACGTATTTGATTATTGGATTATTTTGGATGAAGGGTACCAGCATCAATAGGCTAAAAAATACACAGAGAAATACGTACAGCCCAAACTTGAATCTACAGTATACTATCATAAACAGCAGATGTGTAGAAGTTAGAAACAAAAACATAAGCCTCTTTTCTGTACTGTTAAGAGGAGAGAAAGAAAAGGGAAGCAATTATCATATGTAATCTCTGAAATTAGTAAACTTGTGAACTCATGTATATTTGTATGCAGAAATTATTTTCCATCTATACGAAAATGCAATGTACTGAAATATCTGCATTATTAGTGCTCTCAGTAATTGTTCACATTGTCCTTATAATAACTTGTTCAGCATTAAAATAAACATTTCAAATTCTGTGGCATGCAAAATGTATATATGGTGCACACAGGGATTTCTACTGCCTACCTTAGCGGACGTACTCTGTATTAATAAGTCTTCTCTGGAAAAAAAATGCTTTCTGATTTTATATAGCAGTCTTTTGATTTAAGGTGTATTTTTTCCATCCATCCAACCATTTTCTAACACTTTTATCAAGTTTAGAAAAGCCAATCATATTCCAGGATCCCTACGCAGATATACACACTGGCACAATCTTAAACAATATACAATACAATACAATTTACAATACAATTAATTTTTTTGTATACCCCAAAATCACACAAGAAGTGCCACAATGGGCTTTAACAGGCCCTGCCTCTTGATAGCCCCCCAGCCTTGACTCTCTAAGAAGACAAGGAAAACTCCCAAAAAAAAACCCTTGTAGGGAAAAAAATGGAAGAAACCTTGGGAAAGGCAATTCAAAGAGAGACCCCTTTCCAGGTAGGTTGGGCGTGCAGTGGTTGTCAAAAAGAAGGGGGTCAATACAATACCGTACAATACACAGAGCAGAACAATCCTCAATACAGTATAAAAATAAAAATTTTAGAAGTACGGAGTAGAATTTAACAGTAGATGATATCCCATAATATGATTTGGATTTGTTTAGGGTCCTGGAGACCTCATCCATCAAGCTGCCTCCCCCATTTGGCCATTCCACAGCTGAAATAGGGCTAATCCGATGAAAACATAACCTGATGTTAGCCTGATCTTCCTTTTTTTAGGGTGTGGGAGTAACACCTGGACTATGGATGCAAAGAAAAACCTAAGTAGATATTGAAAGAACATGCATACTACACAAATGCAGTGCCTAAGCCACAATTCAAATCTATTACTCGATATTACCAAAATATCAGATTTGTGTAGGATGCATGAGTGACCTTCCAACACCTCTAGCAATACACTCTGCTTGTATTCATTTTGTGTTGTTTTATTTTATAGTTTTCCACTGTTTTACTACTTCAAATATACTTTACATAAAAATATGCATGTTTGGCTTTTTAACTACAAAAATACAACTGCTATAAAAACTATTACATCAATATGTGACCCTGAGAAAGTCAGTATTGTATTATTAAAAACAAAAAAAATAAAATCTATACAATTATTGTTCATCTACCTCAGACCACATAAAGATGATCAGGCCTCCAAAAACGCATAAAAAAGCCAGCCCTAATTTTGGCCTTATCCCAGGCAACCTGGCCCCAAACTCAAAAACATGCTTTCTAACCTGCATTGGCCCAACAATGGGGCTTGGGCTTTTAAATAACAAAAGTTTTAAAATGTTTACAAAAATGCAGTACAGGGAAACTGTTAAACCTCTTATTCAACACAAAACTAAGCATATTTAAATATTTCTATTTAAAGAATTAATCAAAAGTAGAACAGGAAAAAGCATGCCATTAACAAAAAGGAACTAAAATTAGTTTTTTTCCTTAAGCAGCCAAATCCAAATATGAATCAAAAGACATTACCTTAATACGAAATACACTGGTTAAATTCTAGATAAACCAAACAAGAACAAAACAAAGTGTGAATGAAAGCAAACTACGATCGGTAACTTTGTCAAAGATTTTGAAACAGTCTAAAGCTTTGGTTTAAGTACTGCTGGTGCCAGAACCCCATCTGTATAATTAGATTTAAGAAGTTAAGGTTTTAATGGACAGTATCCACCTTACCACCCTCGACACTCGGTAAAAGTTGCTGGCACTCTCCACACCACGCTTTTCAACAACTTTTACTTAATTGAATTACAATTTACTTTGTCAATACAAACTTTTTGACAGTTTACAAAATTATTCATAAACAATAGAGCTGAGATACCTCATCTCAACCAGCTTTAATTTTACAAAGCATATTGCAATTTTCACTACCTCTTAGTAGCCACAAGAGTAAACTCAAAGAATATTTTTTAAAAGTCACCTTTTATAGTGATGATGTGAATAGAAAGAAAAGTTCTGTATGTTAAATTTCAAATAGGGTACATCATTTTGTAACAGATGGTTTTCTTATCTATATCTCACTTAACCCTGAGCTCAGCATATTTCCTTGTCTCACACCAGCATTTTAATTAACCAAATAGAAAGCAATGACCTGTTTGCCACCAAGGATAGAAATTATAGGACAGAAGAGTATAGCATTCTTTATCAGCATGCTGAGGAAAACAATCATATATCTCTTACAGTATATTCAACTGAAAAATCCAAAAGGTTTTTTTTTGGCTACTAGAACAATTGTTTTATTTCTGGTGTTGTGGAGGTTGAGTAACCCTGATGCAAGCTAAATCCCTACTTAATTCCAAATTAAATCAGCTTGTAAGCTGAGAGTCCATTAACTCAAATGAAAATTTTGAGTAAACCAAAATTCTCAGACAGGCAGATGTCAAGGTCAGAACCAGTAATTGTTTTCTGAGATACGTGTCTATGGAGAAAGAGAATGGAAATTCTAACTGGGTAGATTAGGGTAAAATCAGACTATCAATGCATTTTTTTTCTCCATTTGCTTATAAAAACTTTTCCAAACATCACATCAAAATTCTCCTTTCTGTTTCCCAACATAAAAGAATTCCATATTTTGTTTCTCAGGGACTTGACTCATTGTTCCTCATATTGTAACCAAATGGGAGATAAAAAGCCAATACACATAATGGAGTGAGAGTACTATTAAAAGGAAACACAAAGAAAGGAAAAAAGTTCACAAAACATCCTGACATGGCAGTAGTTATGTACTAAACATAAACTGTGAACCATCATAACCTTAAAACATTACAACAATTATGATGAGAACATATTCAACCCAACATGCTCGTCCATTCTGTTCATCTAGATTGTCCAAAATAATGCCAAATTGAGATATGAAGGACCCTAAAGTCCTACACTCTACCACAGGGGTCCCCAACCACCGGGCCGATGGAGCATTTTGTGCCGGGCCACACCGAATGGATAAGGAGGCTGTTTTGTTTTGGAAAACACTTCCATTTGTGGCTCATAGGTGGTGAATAGGCAACACACTTGGTGAATACTTTATATATTGCACACTTCATTATCTTTTGTTACACGATTCCGCACCCTCCCCCAACCCAGTCAAAAGAAAAAATTACCCAAATTATAAAGGTTCTAGGTCACAGAAAGGTTGGGGTAATTTTAACCCACAAGCTAACAAAAATGAGTAAAAAACAAACGTCTTTGGAGAGCTTCTTTAGAAAAGGGAAAAGGCCCAATGAAGAGACAGAAGAAGAGCCTTCAACTTCCAAGAAAAAGAAAGCTGCATTATTAGACAATATCAGGATTCCTACTTAAAATACGGGTTTATCGCTACAGGTGATTCTCACGCATGAAGCCCACTCTTCATATTATGTGGCGACATGCTAGCAAATGAGGCTATGAAGCCTTTAAAACTGCTTCAGCACATGGTGACCAATCACCCTACATTAAAAGACAAGCCTTTGCAATTTTTTGAAAGGAGAAAACGTGAACAAGATGGACAGAGGCAATTGCTAATGGCCACCACCTCAACAAATGTAAGTGCACTGAGAGCTTCATACCTAGTGGCTAACCGCATTGCTAAGTTGAAGAAAATTTTTACTATAGGTGAGGAATTGATCCTGCCCGCCGCTTAGGACATTTGCCGTGAACTGCTAGGAGAGGCTGCTGTTAAAAAGATAGCACAGGTTCCTCTTTCAGCTAGCACAGTTACTAGGCGAATTGAGGATATAGTAGAGGACATTGAGACACAGATGTTGGAGAGGATTAATAAGTCACCAGGGTATGCAATTCAGGTTGATGAGTCTACTGATATTGACAACAAGGCAATACTACTTGTTTATGTGCGATATACAGTATATATCAGCACAATGTGCATGAGGACATGTTATGTGCACTGTCACTGCCAAGCAACACCACTGGTGCAGAACTATTCAAATCTTTAAATCATTACATATCAGGAAAACTGGATTGGTCCTATTGTGTCAGCATATGCACGGACGGAGCTGCTGCCATGACTGGACGAATTTCTGGTTTAATTGCTCAGGTTAAGGAGGTTGCACCTGAATGTGAGTCTACACACTGTGTCATTCACAGGGAAATGTTGGCTTGCCAAAAAATGTTACTTGAACTTAACAGCGTATTGAACAATGTCATTAAAGTCATTAACTACATGAAAGCAAATGCCCTAAACTCGCATCTGTTCTAGCAGCTTTATGATGAGATGGATGCAGAGCACAAACGCCTTCTCTTACACACAGAAGTAAGATGGATATCTAAAGGGAGATCGTTGGCCAGAGTTTTTGAGTTACGAGAGCCACTGCGGAGATTTCTTTCAGAAAAACTGGCAGAACATTTGAGTGACATGAACTGGGTCGTAAAACTCACCTACTTGTGCAACATATTTAATCTGCTTAATGAACTCAATCTGTCACTTCAGGGGAAAATGACAACTGTCTTCAAATTGGCAAAGTAGCTGCATTCAAAGCCAAACTTGAATTGTTTGGACGCCTAGTGAACAGAGAGATATCTGACTTGTTTCAAACATTAGCAGAGGTTTTGGAAGAAACTGAGCCTGATTCAAAATTCTCACAGTTTGTGCACAACCACCTGTCTCTGCTTTTAAAATAGTTTGAGTGGTACTTTCCAACCACAAAAGACCCCTGAACTTCAAAAGAATGGATATGCAACCCATTTGTGAACAAACCAGAGGAAATGAGCCTGTCCGTGGAAGAAGAAGATCAACTGCTAGAGATTGCAAATGACGGTGGCCTTAAAAGTATGTTTCAAGCAATAACTGTGCCGGTGTTCTGGATTAAGATCAAGGCAGAATTTCCAGAGATCACCAAAAAAGCACCGAATGCCTTGCTTCCGTTTCCAACATCCTATCTTTGTGAAGCAGGATTTTCTGCAGTGACAGGGACCAAAGCCAAATTATGGAGTAGACCAGACATAAGTAACACACTTCGGGTGACATTGTCTCCCATTACCCCCAGATGGGACCAGCTCATAAAAGGGAAACAAGCTCAGGGCTCCCACTAATTCTGCGAGATGGTGAGTTGTATTTTACGCACTTTGTTTTTAGTTGTTTCTATAATGGTCTGTGAAAATATTGTTTTACATGAAACTGATTTACACACAGCACACACTTCAATGTGTTTTGTTACATGTACATCATCCATCCCCCCTGGTTTGGTCCAGTCCGCGGAACTGTGTACAGAATGAAACCGGTCCATGGTCACGAAAAGGTTGGGGACCACTGATCTACCACACTACTTGCTAAGGTATTTCATGTGTCTATGGTTCTATGTGTGAAGAAAAACTTTTCCTACATTTCTACAAAATATGCCCTTAACAAGTTTCCAACCGTGTCTCCATGTTCTTGTTGCAGAATATATCTTAACGTAATAGCTGGGATCCATGGTACTAATTAATTTCATATTATTAATAAATTCAATCATGTCTTGATCACCGTTTGCTTAAATTGAAAAGGTTCAGCTTCTTCAGTGTCTCCTTAAATCTCATACCCCTTAGGCCTGGAATCATCCTAGCTTGGGGCTGCCAACTGTCCTCATTTTCCTGGACATGTCCTCATTTTTAACATGCCATGGACTATCCGTGAGGAATTTGTAAAATTTTGGAAATGTCCGGAAATTGGCCTCCTAAAATTTGAAAATCTCCATATCCCCCCATCATTGGTAAAAATTGAAAGCCATACACCAATCAGCATTTGTGGAAGTAGCGTGCACACTTTTTTCCCAGAATCTTCACTTCCATTCTGGTAGTAAACAACATAGATATTGACGAGAATAGTCAATGTCTGTCCAACTTGCCTTTTTCACTTCATCTTTTGAATACAGCTTTATCTTCTTAGCGAGTAGACAGTTCATTACAAATGCTGTTCCTTTCCTTAATTATTTGAAATCCTAATTCACCGTAACTAAGTGAATTTATTCAAAAACGAAATTACAATTTGACATTTTCTATGTGAGATCTTATTTTCAATTCTTCTTTCAGCAGCTTGGTTAAACAAGAAATTTCATACATCCAGGTATAGTCCGTCATATTTAAGTGCAAGTAAGTACTGCTTTGCAATATTTTAATAAAAATTATTGTTATTACCACCTGTTGTTCCAAAATAATTGTAAATGAATGAGTCAATTTTTAAAGTTTCAGTTAATTAAACAAAATCACACATTTATTCTGTCATATAAATGCAATATCTTTTCAGTAATCAGTTGATCAAGTAATAAGTCACTTCTTCAAGTAATTCAATAATATTTTCATAATTATTTCATTTACATAAATTCGAGTCCTGGGTATGACGTTAAACTGCATCCGGCCCTGCAAGTGGTCCTCCAACCTGCAGGGAAATCATGGGGGTTGGTGGACACCGTAAAAAAACTTCACAAAGCTCAGAGACTACAGAAAGGACTCCTTTTTGCTCTCCGCGGGAGTAGCTCTGCTGCTGGAGGGGATGGAGGAAAGCCCTCGGAAGCCCCACCCCCGGAACAGTCAAAACTGTTGGAGAGCCAATAGGGTAAGGTCTGTTGGGGATCGGAACTGGTGTGGTGCTGAGGCATCCGCCGTTGCACAGCACCACTCAGGTCCCAATTTGAGGCGGCCCATACGGGTGGGCGCATAGAATGTCTTGTCTCTCCGGCAAGATGATCATCTTCCTCTGCTGTCAGAGGAGCTGCGTAAACTCCGCATTTCAGTGGCATCAATCTCTGAGGTGCACAGACCGGGAACTGGCCAGATCTCTGTAGGTGGATACACCTTTTATTGGTCTGGTCGGTCTGATGGCTGTCATAGTCGAGGAGTAGCGGTTGCTTCTTCTGATGGTGTCCGATGTCACTCCTTTCAACGAGCGTATTATGAGACTCAGATTACGGCACTTTCTGGGTGCCTTCTCTGTTGTCTCAGTGTATGCTCCGACTGCGGTGAGTGATGTTTCGGCAAGGGAGACATTTTATTCACAGCTTCGCTCGGTGGTTGATGGATGCCCACGAGGTGACACTCCTCTGGTCATGGGTGACTTCAATGCAGCCACTGGCACTGACAGGGCTGGCTATGAGGATTGTCTCGGTCCCCATGGGTCTGGTGACCGTGGTGAAAGTGGATCCATGTTCCTTGACTTTGCAAAAGGTCAGGGGCTGCGAATCGCTGGATCCTGGTTCCAGCACCCTGAACTGCATCATTGGACTTGGTACTCCAATACTGGTGGTGCGGTGAAGGATTGATCACATCCTTGTGGGCTGACGCTGGAGGCTCTTGCAAAACTGCAGGGTCTACAGAAGTGGCCAGTTTGTGGATTCTGACCACAGACTTGTTATTGCTACTCTTAGGATCCAGCTTAGGTCCAGTAGGTTACCACCTACTAGGTAAATGAGCCTGGACTTGACCAGACTCCAAGACCAGGCTATTTCTAATGAGTTTGCACACAGTTTGTGTGAGGAACTTTCAGATTTGGGTATGACTGTCGATCCTAATTTAATATGGGAGACCTTCCGTGACAAGACCCAGAAGGTTGCTGAGGGTTGTGTTGGTGTTACCGGACTGGTGTGACTGGAAAGGGGTGTGTGGTGCTCCCGATATCTATGCAAACGGACGAAGGTCGAAGTCTTTAGAGTCCTGGTGCTTCCTGTCTTGCTATATGGTTGCGAGACATGGATGCTATCCAGTGACCTGAGACGAAGACTGGACTCCTTTGGTACTGTGTCACTTTGGGGATTCCTTGGGTACTGCTGGTTTGACTTTGTATTGAATGAGCGGTTGCTCATGGAGTCCCAAATGAGGCACATTACCTGTATTGTCAGGGAGCGTCAGTTACGGCACTATGGCCATGTGGCGCATTTCCCAGAGGGTGATCCGGCTTGTAAGATCCTCATTGTTGGGAACCTGAGTGGCTGGACCAGGCCAAAGGGTCGCCCACATAACACCTGGCTGCGGCAGATAGAGGGTCATTTCCGGAGGGTAAGACTGGACCACGTGTCTGCCTGGGGGGTTGCAAACAAGGATCCCGAGTTGTTTCGTTGTGTAGTGGGAGCAGCAACGCACTGTACCAGTGCATTACCAGTGCATGCTCTCCCCAACTTACATAAATATTCATAAATATCCATTATGCTGAAAAGAAAATGCAAGTTCAGAGACTACATGAACAGCAAATATCGTTGATTTCGAAATAGCAGAACAGATTCAATTAAGGCGCTAATGCTTGCAAGATTCAATTTCAGTAGCATGCTATGTAAAGATTTATATTTATATTTATCCAAAAACCTAGATTTGCTAAGAAAAATAGCTTCAGTGGAAAATATAAAAGCATGTAGGTAAATGCAAATAAACTAAGTTGAAAAGAGTAAAATTGTTTTTATTTTACTAGAAGTGAATTTACCATGTGTGTAATTTTTTACAGGTTTACAACAATTGCACTATCCAAATAAGAATGGAAGGAATGAAGTCTGTTAACTTAAGAGGCTTGACATAAGCCAAGTTTCCATCCAGTTTTTTGCGACGTTTTGTTATCGACAAACAGAATATACGTAAAAAAAATGTGCGAAATTTGCTGTCTTCAGCCTGTTTCCATCCAACTGGCTTTTTATCGATAAACTGGTGTGCATGATGATGTCATCCCCCCCAAAACGAACTGTCGCATAAGTTTTGTTGTATCGCGAAAAAAATCTGCCCTTGAGCCGTTTCCATACATAATTTTGTGTATGTCGCAAATTATCTACCTTTTGTTTTCCACGTTACACCCCCTCTACTAAACAAAGAAACAAAGAAATGGAGAGATTATTTAGACAGTTTTTTGAAATTTGCCAGCTTACTGTTATTTCAGTTTCACAAATAATTGGAATTGTACATAATATCCGAAGACGACAGCAGAATGAACCAGTTGCTTGTCTGATAGCCCTAGAGCTCGAAGAAAGTACCCCAGTGCGACGAAACCTACGGGTATGGGAGAGACGACGGAATAAGACCTTCTGGGAGAAGGTGTTGGAGAGACACTTCACAGAAAATCTCTGGCTGCAACATTTTAGAATGACACGGCCGACGTTTGAGATGTTGTGTGGATTCTTCAGTCCTGATGTTGCGCCCATCACAGGTTGCCACCGACCACCAGTTCCAACCCAAAAGCGGATTGCCATCGCCCTTTACAAGCTGGCAACCTGTGCCGAGTATAAAGTAGTTGGAGAAACTTTCAGGGTTAGTAAAACTACTGTTCATCGATGTGTATATGCTGTGTGCTCCGCTATTAAAGAAAAATTACTGTAATTCGGCGTTATATCAGACCTCCGACTGTAGCGGAGGCCAATGAAATTGCATACCGCAATTCATTGGTGCATCTTGTGCCACAGATTTACGGTGCGCTGGATGGCACGCATGTGCCTATTCTTCCCCCGACGGAAGGCTACCGCGATTACATTAATCGCAAAGGGTGGCCATCTATTGTTCTCCAGGCCCCTGTTGATGACAGGTGCATGATACGAGACATTTGCGTTGGCACTCCTGGAAGTGCCCATGATGCAGCTATGTTTGCAGCATCGGATCTGTACAGGTGAGCCTACCTTTCAACATCCCTTCTCAGTGCGATAACAACTGAATTAGTACTGTAACCTGCTTCCCTTAAGGTTTTTAATTAAAACTGAAATTTGAATTAATACAAAATAACGACGTTTAATCAAAAAAAACTAAAGTTAATATTAATGAGAGAATTTCTCATATATGCTAAAACATCTGCCATTTAATAATAAGAAAAAAATGTTTAGATAATGAAACACACGGTTTATTAAATATTTTGACTGGCACAGTAAATTACCTTTGCGGTTTTTGTATTATTTAGACATCCTGAGAGACACCCCCAGGCTACAGTTGATGTGGAGGGAGATCAGTTACCCCTTTTAGTAGCAGGAGACCCAGCCTATCTGCTACTGCATTGGCTCATCACGAGAAATAACGAGTCTCTTCATCAGACCATGCGAACCGCTCCGCTATTCTCGTTTTGATTGCACGTGATGAAAATGTATCATGTGACACATTTATTTGCGTTAAAGCCCTTTTTTTCCGACAAAAAGTGTTTCCAATGTACTTTTTGCAACATCTGAAGTATCGATATGGAATTTATGCGCTAAAGTTAAACGGAAAAATATTATGTCAACATGTACAACATTTTATCGATAATTAGCATTTCCATCAGCTAAAATTTGAAGCGCTAAATATTTTTTCGCAAAAACTCCTTGGATGGAAACCTGGTTATATTCAGATTATTTAATGGGTTATTAGTTTGCCAGTTACTGTTATTGAGGCCATCATATCATAATTATAGGATAAACTGCCACTAAAGGTTTCTATCATTTAAAACAAAGCATAACACAGCATAAAGGCATATTATGGCATCATAGGGAAAGGTGTTCTCAAAAGTCCTCATTTTTCAACCCAAATGTCCTCATTTCCAGAGAAAACGAGTTGGCAGCCCTACCCTAGCTGCTCTTCTCTGGACTTTATGTAGCTCTAGTTTTTGTAATATAGAGACCAAAACTGAACACAGTACTCAATGTGAAGCTTCACTAGAGTGTTAAATAATTTAAGCTAAACCTCCTTGACTTGTACTCATATCAATATATATAACCTAACATCCTATTAGCCTTCTGTACACTGTCTGGGTCTACATAGTGACAAGTCTACTATAACTCCTAGGTCCTTCTCATAAGAAGTACCTTCAAGTTTTCAACCTCCATTGTGTATTCAAATCTAACATTTCTACTTCCTATGTGTAATATCTTACATGTATTTGCATTAAATTGCATTTGCCACAGATCTCCCCAAGCCTGTGTGTTATCCAGTTTAGCTGATTCTACATTATCTACCCTTCCATCTACTTAAGTGTTGTCTGCAAAATTAACAGTCTTTTTATTTATATTCCTATTCAGATCTTTTATTTAAATTAAAACTGTTAGAAGAATCGGCACTGTACCTTTATTGCAAATGTAGCATCCTAGACAAGGATTGTTGGTTCTCACTTATAATATTAAAATCTGTAATATTTTACTAAATTTAAAAGTACATTTTTTTAATCTTTTAAACACTTATAGGACATGGTGTGGTACGGCTTGAAATTGGTCATCCAATATATCTTTCATGACTAACATTATCTTTAATATGAGACGAGAGTCTGGCTCTGAACTATGCCATTAAGTAGTAGCCTTGCTGGGTCTTATGTTTTGGATTTAAGGTGGTGTCACACACTCAGCTACTTCTAATCCTTTGGTGGCATTCTGCACAGTAACATTAAATAGGATAAGATTATGCAAGGATAAATTCACTGTGATTTTTTTTGCATTGCATTAATTCACTTCGACTTGTTTTTCCCATTTTGAGTGGCTTTGGGCTTACTCTTGGCAGCCCAGTATGAAAGCTATGTCTCATATTACCTAACAGTAGAAAAAAATCTTATTTTATTTAAGGGATGGCGTGCAAATAATTTCTCAAATATGTATCATTTTGTTCTAATAATACATTTGCTTGCTGTTTGATGCTCTAATTTGCGTAAGGTACTGTTTTATAATAGGCCTTCTGTTCATGCAGGTACTGAATATGAATTTAATGCATCCTAACTCTCTTTGATGGGTTAAGCTTTTGACTGGATTATATTTTATATATACTGTTGTTACTTTTACATAATAAAAAAAAACTAAACACTTTTGCTTGTGTTCATAACAAAAGCTTTTCTTTGTATTCTACACACCTGAAATTCTCAGTTTTACATCTACGAGTTCTTAACAATTAACATTTGCCAATTATATAAACTAACATGCATGCTCACACATGCACTCAAACACACATATTGCAGGCCCGGTCATTGCTTGTGATTGGTGAGGCTAAGAAATAAAACAGGCCCCTTCACTCAGATGAGCAAACATACAAAATATTTTATATAAATAAATACATATGTATATAAATGTATTGGGAATGTAAATGTAAAGGGAAATGTAAACTCTGTCTGAGATGAAACAGTTCCAGCTGTGTTAAATCCCTTGTATAGTTAGTCCAACAACAGTGCATGGTCTGAACTTCCAAACTGCAATGGCATGTGGTATAGCGGGTCCATGGCTCTGAATGAAAGGCCAGTTTTTAAATAATGAATTTGGCTCTGTTAATTAACAAAATCATCTACCTTTGTATTGTGACTGGTTTCATTCTCATTAAGTAGGCTTTCAATCACTGAGTCATCAGCATATTTGAAGATGAGCCTGCTTTCAGATTTACTGTAACAACCATTGGTGTAGAGAATGTGTAAAAGAGGTGAAAGAACGCAACCCTGGGGGGACCCAGTGGATGAAAACAGCATGTATAACAGAAAACCAAAATAAACAGAATGAAAACAAGCTTCAACATTCCTAGATACTAATGAACTCTGCCACATGATCAATTTTCAGAAACCCCAGATGATACAGTGATTCCTTGGTGATCTTAATTTACAATAACAATATACTAAATTCGCAAGGTTTTAGATTACATTACCCTGACAAACACTTTAAACAATGTTTCCCAGTTTCAAGCAGAAGTCAAGAGGCTGCAGAGTGTCAAGTCAACAGGATAATTGTCAATAAAGTGTGCAATAGACAGAAAAGTTTCTCATTGACAGTAGAAGTCACATTGACCTGATGCGTCTACTTATTGTGATCAAGATGGTAATTGGCTTGGTTTTATTAAAAGACTTGGCTTTATTAAGTTGACCAGGAACTGAGGTTCTTTTTAAGAGGAAATAAGAAGGAGAAGCCAGTAAACAGGCAATCATTCTAAATAACAAAATAAATTTGAAAAAAGTCATGAAAGACGATAACAGTAACTGAAATTCAGTGTCAAAAGAGACAAAGTCCTATCACTAACTGTTTATCCTTTACCTCATTATTTTCTAAAGTCACAGTTTCTTTTCATTGAAGAGTGCTGCCATCTTTTATAATGGTGACAGATGAGTTTCCATTTTTATTTTTGTAACACTGAAATGCGCAGATTTTCTAAGGGATATCCTTCCACAACACTAACATAGAATACGTGTTTCCAATTATACTGTGATGTTAATAATCCATTATCAGTGGCCATCTATATAAAACTTTAACTATATTCATATTGAACATCTTTTATTTTTTTGTTCAGAGTGACTAGGAATAATATGCAGTAGCACCGAAAACAAAATCATCCTGCCATTTTTTCAAGTTAGATTTTCTACATTTCTTCTTTTAGAATATGTAGTAATAAAAACCCAACTAAACTGTTTAGAACACATTTGGCTTATCTTCAATTTGTGGATATGGTTTCTTGATGCTGTTTTTACTGTGCTTAAAAAATTACTTGACAGGCTTTAAGCAGATGATTAAATTCAAACACTCAATGCTGAAAATAGGAATCTGAATTATTTGTCTATTAGAATTTAACTCCAGTATTCTATGGAAGTCTAAGGTATTTTATCATGTTTGTAAGCATAATTGGCAAAGTCACCTACTGTATATTACCCATCTCAGATTGTGACCTTTTTATGATGGGTGTCCAAGAGCCAAACGATAGATTTTTTAAAGCTATCATTTTAGCACCACCTCTGCTTAACCAATCTAAGCCTGTTCAATAAATCAGTGATTTTGATTTGTTATGGTTTGTTATCTAATGGAATTCTCATACTGACTTTTGTCACAGACTGCTGATAAGCTGTCATAGAGGACTCCTGAGCACGATAGTCAGCAGTTTAATGTTATTACTCAACACAACATTTATTCTACTTTAAGTACCGTTGCATACCTTCAGCCTTTCTTTGATGCAGTTTGATAGCCCATAGAGATTGGAGTCCATTATCTGTTTGCTAAATTCAGGAGAAACAAATGCAGCTGTATATTCATTTCCTACACAATAATACAGTATAAATGTAGCAAACTATTGAAAGGTTTACTAGAAGCAAATTCTAAAAGAAAATAGTTTACATAGAATATTTCTTTTTCTGAAATCCATAATTGTGTGCATAATCATAATTTTTCACAGTTTTTAATAGATAGATAGATACTATATTAATCCCATTGGGAAATTCACATACTCCAGCAGGAGCATACTGATAAAAATAAACAATATTAAATTAAAGAGCAATAACTTTGTATAATGTTAACGTTTATAATACAGTGGCACTTTACTAATAATAAGAAGAACACACTTTAATCACAATGGTACCCTTAAAGTTGTGAGAAATCTTTAAAAAAAATTAAGGGCATGATTTGAAACATTAAAGCATCAGGAGTTTGTGACATTTGAAATTTGAGATGATCTGACTTGTCTATTAAATATTACATTTGTGTAAGTGTTATTAACCTTCTGTAACCTTCTCCTCCATACATCGCTCTAGTCTTGGAACCGAGAATGTTACAAACCTGACAAAGTGATTATCTGGTAAACCTGATTTGAAAAGTGTGTTAGTATAAAAGTAGCTTTAAGGAGTCTGTGTAAATAAAAATATCCTGAATTATTGTGGTATTCATTAATTCACTTGGAAATGACATAGTAATATTTTTTGTTTTGTTTGTTTTTTGGTTTATGGACAGAAAATATAAGTGAATAAATTTAGTATGTGGTAAGATAAATTAGGTAGTCAGCCATCATTAAATCATTCTATATAAGCTCTGAAATCTCCCAAAAGTCAAACTAATGAAAACTAGGGGGCTCTGCCCCCTGCTTGCTTCTCTCGCCAACCCCTGTGTTTGGTTATTCGGACATACAATTTTAAAAGCGTTTTTTTTTTATTTGGAATTGTTTCAGTTTCTTTATTTGCACTTTTACAAGCTTCATTAAAAACAATATTTGGAATTACCTTTTCTTCAGGATCGCATTGAATTTTGATTTCGTTTCTGTAGATACATTGTGACAACGCAACGTATAACTGCCCGTGAGTGAATATTGTTTCTTTTTCTCTAATAAATAATCCGACTTTTTCTAATCTTTGTCCCCGTGATTTGTTAATTGTCATAGCAAAAGCTATTTTCACGGGAAACTGTAAACATTTTAATATGAATGGCATATCAAGATCTCCTTTGGTGTCTAATGTTATTCACGGAATATATACTTCATTACCTTTCTTTTCGCCTGTTTAAATGTGCATCGCTTCTCCGAGATCATAAATATACACCTGACCGAATTGTGTTTTCTTTGAAATTAAACTTGTCGTTGCTTTAACTGTTGCAGGACTACAGATCCTCATAGCATATGGTCCATAATTTCTCTTTTTTATCGCTAATGCGATCTTTTTTTTGTTTTGATACTTTCGAATTTTTCTGCTTTTATATTCTGTAACTTGCTCTGTATGTATATCACGCTTATGTTTTTTTGTGTCTTTTAAATTCCACTGTTTTCATTATCTCTAACCTGCTCTGCATGTGTTTCGCCCCCTCGTTTTTAAAACTCTTTATGACGTTTTACTTTGTTTTCTACTCTTTGCCTTTTATTTCTGACCTCGCTTTGTCCTGCTGTTTTTTCAGTTACACCTGGTCCTGATGATTAATTTCCTTTTGTTTGCGCTAATGCAATCTTTACTATTTTTTTTTGATACTGTAGTGACATCCGGCTCGAAAAGAGAAGAAGTAAGAAAAATAGACTGACGTAATAGTGTCACAAAAGTTTTACTTGAACAATTGCCGACTTTGTAACCCCAAACACAACTTTCTAGCACCCGCTCCAACTCCTCCTCCCGCCCAGTCTTGCCCCCCCTTACCATATCAATCAATACCCTGCTATCAGTCTTCCGTGCTGTATTCTGCTTTCCCTCAATCGGACCTAACAAGTCACTTAAAACAAAAATAGCTTCAACCTGGCTGGTACGCTACAATACTTTCGAATTTTACTGCTTTCATATTCTTTACCTTTCTCTGCATGTGTACCGCGCCATCATTTGTTTGAGCCTTTCGAATTCCACTGCTTTCATAATCTCTTATCTACCTTTTTTTCTCTCCAATGCTTTTGGGTCTCTTTTCTCTGTGCTGCTCTTTCTTTTTTGCTTCGTCATTGACATTTCATCTACAACGTATTGTCCTTATACGCTTTATATGTGCTGAGAGCACAGGATCTGTGTGTGCTACATGCCTTTACACGACTGAGTGTTTTGCTGACCGTGCTCTTATTTGATATCGGTTGTAAGTAGGGGGTGTCTTGCAAGACTCTCATGTTCCATGTCCCCGCGAGATGGTCCTGGGACAATCTCTTTGCACCAAGTCTCATGTTTACAGTCCCCGCGAGACACTCCGTGGCCAATCTCTTTTGTCTCGCAGGTCTTTCAAGTATCTTCCAAGAACTTCCAAGAAGATCACGTCTTGTCGCCCTGCTTTTCCTTTCCAAGATTTGTTCTTATAATAGAGAGATGTACGCTTGAACTTTGAGGGGAAATTTGAATAATAGTTTGGTGCAATAGCTTTCACATATAGTATTAGTCTGTTTTACTGTATAAGGTTAAAATGTTTGTACAAGAGAAAAAACTTAATGTTTAAAAGAAAAACTTTGCTCTGTAACTTTATAATTAACATATTTTCAAGACCTTGCCTGAATCCTTTGCTCAGCATATAACAGGTCATAAGCACTTAAAACAGAAGCTTGGAGTCATCAAAGTTAATACATTAACCACAAGCTTCTTGGGCTGCAAGGAAAAATAAAATGTTTACCCAAGGCCATGAGTGAGGCATTGATTGGTAGAAGGTTTGTGAATATAGGTTATGCCTAACCAGGATTGGTCCTGAGATAATATGAAAAGAAAATGGCAAGGAAGATAGCCCCTAAACTACCATGTTTCATTGGTCCAGTGAATACATTAAGGAAGAGCTAGATCAGAATTGAATAGGGTATGTGAGTAGCTGATCATCTGTCCTTACATCAATATCTGTGCAGAGACCATGCCAGATCAAAGGCCTATCAGCTCAGAAGCGCAATACACATAAGGAGGAGGTTAGGAGCATGCGCATATATACCCACCACATGACAAACCACCTTAGGATCCCAAATTAGGACCCGAATGCAGCCATGCAATGGGTGACACCTCAGCATCACACTAGTTCAGATGGAATGGAACAGTGTGAGTTTTTTTTTTTTTTGTATGGTGGCTGGAGTGGCAATCCTGCCACCAAACCCTAAGTTTTCCCTGCAGGTTGGAAGGCCTACTTGCAGGGCTTGGATGCAGGTTAATGTCATAATTAGGATGGAGCAATTGCAGATTAACACTATAAACCTTGAACTGTACGAAAAAACTCATAATCCCACCCAATTTAAATTCCTTCACACCTCTCCATCAGCGTCTTTTGTTTTGTAAATGTGTTAATCAGCATAAAGCAGGGAGCAGCCTGTAATCCCATCCAACCCCCCCCCCACCCCCACCCCAATTGACAGATCTCAACTTGGGCTAAAAGTTCTCCCAGCTCAAGCCAAGGCTCCTTATCTGCATGTGAGGTTCCTGGAGTTGTATAGGGTAAATAATACAGTATATCATTATTTGAAATACATGCATTTCATGTGTGTTCCGTGTCTACAAAGATCTGGGTAAGTGTAGGATGAAAGGTAATGCGAGGGAAGAAATGCTGAACACATACCTAAACCAGAAACTTTTTCCATGTTATACTAATAATGACGTGAGGTTTTTAATTTGTGAAGACTTTAGTACAAATATCAAATAAACACGTACACTTTTATTCAAGAATATAACCAAAGAAAAAAAAATTTGATTTACATGTTGCTGTCAATGAATTAAAAACTCAAGCTCAAATGTCAATTGACAGGAAGATGCTATGTATTCTTGAATGGTGCCGAGGTAAGAACTGCTGCCTAACTCAAAGGTACCGGGTTCGAGACTGGGCACTATGCATTTTGAGTAGTGAGCTGCTATTATTATTATTAGTATTATTACTATAATATAATAAAACATACATTTGATTTGAGTCTGTAACACCCGGTGTAAACTTTGGCTATTTGTAAAAGTTAGCGTTTATTTTTTTATTATTCAGTTTTATTCTCTCAGTGACTTTCACGTGGTACAATGAACTTGCCTCTCCCTCTTTGGGTTGATCTCATTTATCTCCATTCTTTTAACAAGAGCAGTGCTGTGGCAGATGCCTGATCAGAGCTATTTGTTGTACTGAGAATCAAAGATATGATGTCTCGTGACTACTGTCAGACTGGACAAAGGGAGGACCATAACAACAGATAGCTTCTTCACAGCGCTTTCGCTGGCCAATAGACTGCTGCACTGCAACACAACTCTACTTGGCACCATAAAGTAAAATAGGACTTCCACCTGCTGCTATAGTCACTTTAGCATGCGAGCAATTCGCCACACTAGTGTTTGGTGGACTGAATGCTTGTTACGTCAAAACTTTTCACATGTTTTAATGTAGTAATGAATTCACTAGCGTGTAAGTTTCACATTTTACAATTGTGACATTGCCAGCAAATCAAATTTTTGTGTTATTTGCACAAACATTTGTACAAATTGAAACTTTGCTGCTTCACTCATTGCTACTCATGCAATTCTTTTTTGTCATTACTGTTCACTTTCATATCTTGCCATTTATTTACTATCACATTGATCCCATATCTTGTTTTGCACAACTTGTGCAAATAACTATCTTAAGACTACTAATGTACCGTTAAAAACTATGTTTTAAAAGCACTCTATCTGTATCTACCTTATTTTCACCAGGAAAATGACCACTTCAGTTTTTAGAAAATCTTGAGTTCACTCTAGCAGTGTGATTGTTTACCAGTTGTAGATGCTTGTGAGTAAGGCAGGATCAAGCACGGGTCAAACGTGTGCTAAAAGAAATCTCTTTGTCCAAAAGTTCATTTTAAAGGGTTTAGTAAAAATTCAAGGCAAACAGTCCAAAGAAGAATAAAGAAAAGGCTGTTACACACATAGAACAAAAAGCAAAAAAATGTGAAAAAAATGTTTCTTCTCTAAACATAACCTTTCTTGTATAACTTCAGTTATTTCTATAAAGATGCTTTATTTCACCTTCAGTACACTCAAAACGTACAGCATTGCAAGTTCAGTAGAGCACAGTGTGTTACTGTTGGGGGCGTTAAGGTACAGTTTAAAACTATGTGCCCTCCATGCCTTACACACAGCAAGGCAGGTCACTAACTGAGACTAATCTATAGTCAGTGAGATAAGAAATAGAATACAGTAATCCCTCCTCCATCGCGGGGGTTGCGTTCCAGACCCCCCCGCGATAGGTGAAAATCCGCGAAGTAGAAACCATATGTTTGTATGGTTATTTTTATATATTTTAAGCCCTTATAAACTCTCCCGCACTGTTTATAAATATTCCCCGCAGCGTTATACAGCATAATCCCTTTGTATTCTCTTAGATATTAGGTAAGATTCATTGAAATTATGTATATAAACACACACTGTTTATATACAGTAAAACCTAAATATTATTTTAAAGATATTGAGTGTCTCCGATATCACATATGTTACAGCCATTACGATAGACAGGTCACCAGCAATAAATACGTACATTGCAAGAAAAATAGTATACAGTAAATGTATTAATTATTTATGGTTACTCACCAACAATGACACGATGACTTGTCCGATAACAATGAGTTTAATTTTACTGCACAACAAAGGAGAGCGTTACAGCCCTTGTAAAGGAGCCACTTCAGGCGATTGTGTAGCACTGCCGTTGTTCTTCTTCTGGCAGTCTTCAATCCAAATCCCTAAAGCAGATTCCATCCAGACTACTGCCTTATTACATCCACTTACAACTCGTTTTGCACCCTGGTTAAAAGGACGCTGCAGCCGTAGATCTTATATTCCTTTCCTACTTTTTAAATAAAAAGAATCGTAGCCTTCAACAAATCCAAAACGTTTACCTTTTCGGCAATCGTTAACATCTTCTTCTTGCGCTTGGGCACGGCACCTGAAGCAGTAGCAGATTGTTTTGGAGCCATAATGAAGGGCTTGACTATGCACAAAGATAAACACTAAAGAGCACAACTCTTTACACAGCGAAGCACGTTGATGCTGAATGAGCGAGATGAGACTTCCTGGTTAACACTGCATAGCTCCTGCGTGCTCTGATTGGTTAGCTTCTCAGTCAGGAGAACTTAACTGCGTGCTCTGATTGGTTAGCTTCTCAGCCATCCGCCAATAGCATCCCTTGTATGAAATCAACTGGGCAAACCAACTGAGGAAGCATATACAGGAGGTAAAAAGACACATTGTCCGCAGAACCCGCGAAGCAGCGAAAAATCCACGTTATATATTTAGTTATGCTTTCATATAAAATCCGCGATAGAGTGAAGCCGCGAAAGTCGAAGCGCGATATAGCGAGGGATTACTGTATACCAATTCAATTCAGCTTGTGGGGGTAATAAGAATCTACCATAGACTATGCACTAATGTACAGTACAGGCCAAAAGTTTGTACACACCTCCTCATTCAATGTGTTTTCTTTATTTTCATGACTGAAGGCATCAAAACTATGAATGAACACATGTGGAGTTATGTACTTAACAAAAAAAGGTGAAATAACTGAAAACATGTTTTATATTCTAGTTTCTTCAAAATAGCCACCCTTTGCTCTGATTACTGCTTTGCACACTCTTGGCATTCTCTCGATGAGCTTCAACAGGTAGTCACCTGAAATGGTTTTCACTTCACAGGTGTGCCTTATCAGGGTTATTTAGTGGAATTTCTTGCTTTATCAATGGGGTTGGGACCAGCAGTTGTGTTGTGCAGAAGTCAGGTTAGTTGGACGATCATTTATTTTTCAACAGGACAATGACCCCAAACACACCTCCAGGCTGGGTAAGGGCTATTTGACCAAGAAGGAGAGTGATGGAGTGCTGTAAATGGTCATGAAAATAAAGAAAACACATTGAATGAGGAGGTGTGTCCAAACTTTTGGCCTGTACTGTATAGGCAAACATTTAATATAACTTAAATAATTAGCAAACGGCTCTTAGACCAGTCAAGGCCAGACAGTATAATCTAACAATGAGCTATGAAAAACCAGTACTATGTACTTTATTAAAGGTTTCCAGAATAATTTGAAAAAAATGTAAGGAGAACTTGAACCGGAACTACCTCAAACACAAAATATTATGCTGATCAGACTTCTGATCTTCACCCACTGCAATTACTTGTACATGAAGGGGGGCCTTTTGTCCCTAAGTGTAAAAATGTCACCAAAGCAGCAATATGTATCCTCCTATTATATGGAAAAAAAGCCAACAGAGGACTACCTCCGCTTGCTACGATCCCCCTTTTAAAATGCATTAAGTCCTAAAGCAAAAAAAAGACACGTACAGTGGAGGAAAGCGCTGGGGAGAAGAGGTAGTGAGCTGTGTGCTTTCTGAGTGCTTGTTGTACATACAGTATTGGATTTTTGATTTTTACTTTCTGTTTTCTTGGAAGAATTTCCTGTTGTGATTTAGTTTTTGATTTTCATTATTTTTCTGCAGAGTTCCGAAGGTGCAGAACTTATAAATGTTTTATTTGAAAATAGTCCTCTATTGTTTGCATCTTTTTGAATTTATTATCACTTTGTGTCATTGCTGAACTGTTGTTTTTTTACTTTGTTGCAATAAAGGATTTATCTATTTATAGCTATACCTTCCATCAAAGATTCCTGGCTGCCCAACATTCTCTGGCCATTTCCACGGCCTCAAGCAAATGAACGATCATCCACAAAGAATGACATCTTTACTTGTCTGACTGGGCTGTACTAGACATGAAATCTAGACCATTAAATTATGGAGGAGAACTTGACCCACCATTCCAATGTGGAGGTATCAGTATGCTTCAGTTGTAGTTTTGCAATGTTGTCTGACCACACAGTGGAATAAAACAAAGTAATTAAAATAAACCTTTGAATCACTTGTTTCCATTTGCATAAGTCATTCATTCAGCCGGCATGCATTTAGAACTATTACTCCATCCAGTCATAAAAAATAAGTAGGATTGCGCTCCCATAGTAGTGACATCTTTGTGCTCTCAAAGAGGAAATTCTAATACAATATCATGAGAAAAGGTCAGAGGTCATGAATAGAGTGAATATTTAGTGCTGTCTGTCCAGATGATTATGCACAAAATGTATTACTTTCAATATTCACAATGTACTTGGGGACAGGATATTGTTGCAAGTGAGGACCAAATTAAGGGAAAGAAGTCTCCAGATAGTCCAGATTTTTTTCTTTCTCCTAGAGGTTTGCATAACAATCTGTGTTAATCCAAAGTATCCAATAAAAGAAAGACACTAGTCACTTTTCACTTTATATACAGCAACCATAGAATTTTAATTTATTGTTTTGCAAAGAAGTACCTGCTTATTCTGTTTGGATGAGCTGAATAAAACATTAAATACAAAGTGTTTTGTATCTTGTTCCTGAGCAGTGCATTTCCAGATGCCATTAATGAGCATGATAATGCAGTGTTTTCACAGTGATTGAATTTTAATTACACACAAAATACTGAAAAGGCACTTGAAATAAAAGAGATTTGTCTGTAATTTTTGAGTACACAACTTAACATATTGCATTGTTTACCTCAATTAACGGATGCAATTTGAGGTTTTGAAATTTTCTAACAGAGTGAGTCCTTGGTTTAACTACAAAAAGATGGCAGAGCAATGGCTCAGAAACATATCAGCTATAACATTTTCATGAAAGCCATTTGTATTTTGAGGATGTATGTATTACTTGGTTTTCAGAACCTGCTGATTAAATAAAAAAATAAAAAAAACTTTGTTGTTGGAGAATATTAATGAGGTTTTTCATGGTATTATCTTCTCTACACTAATTTAAATTATCAAAGGGGAACTTTCATTTCTTATTTCATTATTAAACTACTGCTGTTGTCTTTGTTGACACATTCTTCACTCGTGTACTGAAAAAATGGGGATAACAGAATTTTTTGCTTAAAACTTCCAATTTTTTCAACCTATAATATAAAATCAAATGTCTGCCTGTAGACCACAGTGCAATTTTGCAGTTTGGTTCGATTGAATATCTTACCATTGTACCTATTTTCACTTGAACCAGGTAAAACAGTCAGTTCTGCTTTTTCTAAAAATTAAAATGTATGTATTACCTTACTTCTCCTAAAGGCCCTTTATTTTTAAATGCTCAGTGGTACACTGATTGAATTAGTAATTTCTACAAGATCAAGCAGAACATACATCTGTGGTGAAACATTTTTACTGTAGCAAACTGCAATGTGTAAATACCAGTTAGAGACAGATCTGATTCAAACATATACAGTGGATTCAGAAAGTACTTAGGCACCTTAAGTTTCTCCATATTTTATTGTGTTATAGATTTAATTTTAAATGGCTGTTTTTGCCCATCAATCCACACTCTGTAATCCATAATTACAAAGAGAAAACATGTCTTCACCTTGTGGTGTTCCAAAGAGCAGCTGTCCAATTTGGTGTGTTCAGTATGTCTCTGGTGTTTTTTTTTCCAAATCTCAAAGTTCAGTGACTGTAAACTGGTTTGTTTTAGTAAGTATATATATTTTTGATGGAATAATGTCCTTTTAAGAAGTGATTCCTAATTTGCAGCTAATGCTTCCATGACAGGCTGTGGCTTCTTCAGAATCTGTAGTGGAAGTCGTTTCTGAAGAGGTAGTTTCTAATATTTTGTGCGGAACAGCAACTGTTAGATTACAGAAACAATAATTATGTATTTTTTTTAAATTACTCAAAAAAGTAAGGCACGGAACTGTGAACAGAAAAAGATTGCTTTATAGATGTAAGTTTATTATTATTACTTTGTAAATGTTTCACTTGTATCATTCTGTAAATGATCCATGTAACTTTTCCAGCTAGTCATATACAGAAGACAGCACAGCCAGTTTTGCATTATTCCAGAAATGTTTCTGTCATTGGTAGCTGATTTTGTACAATCCAACAATAAAACATCATCCGCTTAATGAAAATAAAAAAAGTAATAGAAAGAAAAAAAATCAATCCCGATTGGTGTGTTGCTGCCGTGTAACTGTGTCAAACCAGATTCAGTTCTCTGCTTTATAAATGACTGGTCCTCATAACACATCTTGTAGAAAACCTTGAGATGTGGCAGTTTTGTTTCCTGGAATAGTGCAAGTTGTCAAATCTAAACAGAAAAAGATGTACAAAGTGCCGGAGGCCTCAGGGGAAAAGACAGAAAAGACAGGGCAGATTAAACTTCTTGTAGCCATTCTGTTTACACTCACTAATGAAGTTTTAATCTGGCTGCCAAGATTCTGCCAGCTGTTTGCATGGTGTTTACAACCAGACTTCAGTATTATTACCTGAGCAAATGTTTACTCCGCCTTGGGCAGAAACTAGCACCTAGTCCCCATTAGGAATTTTCTTTTTTTCATTATTAAAAATAATAATAATAATAATAAAGCACTCTATGGGATTCCTTTCAGAGCTAACCTCAGGAATTAAAGGAGGTTTTGCTGCTTTTGGCTTGAGGCCCAGGAATGAATTCATTTGAAGCTGTCAGGGCAACATTGTTGGATCAGTATATAGAGAGATATCATGCTGATAGTTTTCAGTAGGATTCGTAGGGAGATGTTGTGGGAGACCATTATTTATTTATGCCCTACCATTTTCAGTTGTGTTAGGAATTACTAAGCAGACAACATTAACCACAAGTTTTGATTAACATGAAAATAAAGTACACATAAATATAGATCCTGCCAAGTGAGTCTCTCCAGAACAAGATCATTGCAATTTATGAGGGAAGGAGTTTATACTCTACATTTTTATGAATAAATCTAGTCCTAATAAAACACGAAAAGTGATTAGTGCAACTCCCTGTCTATGGTAAAAGCCTCTTCTCCTCCCAGTGTATTTTTGAATGTAACCTGTCTCTTTATGATGGATTTCTCCAAATTCATGGCAGTAAAGTCAAATGAATTGAGATTCTCTGACTACATGCACTGGTGCAGAAGAATATTGGATTTTCTGGATAATCCTTTATAATTTTTATGGTTTCCTATTTTGTATGCTCCTCTGTTCATTATGACTAATAATTATTTGTATTCCTTCATTTTTATGGTTCACGGTTTCACAGTAAGTGAAATCTAGAGAAAGCTAGATAAGCCAATTAGCCATACTAGATAAAAAATTACTATTAGAGGACAACACTATAATTTTATATTTTCTATTCTGTTAATATTTAAAGATTACTACATGGATAGTGTTTGTCTGTAGATACAGGAAATATACACTGCATTTATAGTTATGTTGTGTTCTTATATGGTTGAATAATGTTTAGGAACCAAGAACTTTTCTTAGGAAATATAGTGACTTTTAAACTTATTTAAGACAAAGGTGACCTATGCATTGATGGCAGATGTTCCTTAATGCCCATGTCAGAAAAATGCCTCGGACTCCCCGAAGTGGAGAATGGGAATTTTCATGGACCCTACTATGGCACTGTGCTTTTCCTTCAGCTATTTTTATTTGGGAGAGTAAATCAACATTAAAAAAGAATATCTCTGTTTTTAAGTGTTCTATTTCCATTGTAGGGACTAGGGAGGTATATATATATTATTCTGTCTATCCATTTTCCATCCCTGTTTTTTCAATTACCAGATTTTGAGGTGCAAGAATCTCACCTAGCACCTCTAGGTGGAAGGTATTAACCAGTGCAGGGTGAGACACCAGTTCAACATCAGCAATATAATTACAACACAAATGTGCATTTGCTCATAAAGCCAATTCAAAACCTACAATCAGTCTGTGTTTATTGGGAAATTGGAGGAAATCAAAGCACTCAGAGAAAGCTCAAATGAGCATAAGGAGAACATGCAAGCCACAGGCACAGTCAGCACACTGAGAATTATCCAGATCTCATTAGTTGTAATGCAACAGTGCTAACAAAATGGGCTCTGCTCTATTATTAAGTTGTAGCAGGATTATCCTGATCTGTGTTTGTAATATTTTAGGTGTTACTTCTCTACTTTATTCTCAGAGGCTGATATGTTGCATATTGGCTCAGTTCTGACAGGGAGGTGGACAAGCTTACCTTTCTTGTATTTGGATTTATCTTTATCGGACCCAGGGTCCCTACAGATGTTTTTATGCATTGCTTTGTTTCAATTTCCAGTACGTTTGGTTGTGTTTCTCAGTACAAATTTTCAAAAGAACTAAATATATCAACATCCTATGGGTGTGTTGTGGAGTTGTTTCAATGGGCAGAAATGTTATTTTCCCCTCAAAAAATATCCCCTCATTGCCTTTTCCAAAATTATTTGATTTATTTACCAAACATGAGCAAAATGCATATTATTGAACAACTGGAAGACTTCTTGAAAATTATAAGGTACTAAGCATGGCAGAGAAAAGTTATGTTTTAAATAGGTGAGTGTTAAAAAAGGCATGTTCTGTTTGAGCACAGACACTGGTGTACAGTGGAACCTCGGTTCACGACCATAATTCGTTCCAGAACTTTGGTCGTAAACCGAGTTGGTCGTGAACCGAAGCAGTTTCCCCCATAGGATTGTATGTAAATACAATTAATCCGTTCCAGACCGTACAAACTGTATGTAAATATGTAAAAATATGTAAAGATTAAGCACAAATATAGTTAATTACACCATAGAATGCACAGTGTAATAGTAAACTAATGTAAAAACATTGAATAACACATAAAACACCCAGGCTCCCTGATCAGCTACACGAGCTGGCTCGCTCGCGCTCTCTCTCTCTCTCTCTCTGTAGCACACACACCACCAAAGCCCCTCCCTCCCTCATCTACAGGAGCAGGCTGGCTCATGCGCTCTCTCTCTCTGTGTAGCGCGAGCGCACACACACACACACACACACACACACACACACACACCCCTATCCTCCCCACCATCCCTTCCCTGTCAGTGGCCCGCGAGCTCTCTAATCTCTCTGTAGGACGTGCTCGCGCAGCATTTTTTTTTAAATGAGTTTTAAGCACAGCGGAAAAAAGAAACATTGGAACAAATCCGAAGCACGTGCAAAAACCAACTCACAAGCAAACAAAAAAGTAACATTGCAGGAGATCACGCTATTAAACCT
>JANRMT010062794.1:16432623-16532199 GCA_026402145.1 Polypterus bichir lapradei | reverse complement strand
CAATGTTTATAAAAGGTGTTTTAAGCACAGCAGAAAAAAACGAACAAAAAATCCGAAGCGCGTGCAAAAACCAACTCGCAAGCAAACAAAAAAGTAACATTGCAACAAATCACACGATGAAGTCCTCCATGTAAACAATTTTTTTAATGAGTTTTAAGCACAAGGAAAAAAGTGAACATTTGAAAAAAGAGAAAAATAGCATTGCAACAAATCGCATTATGAACTAAAAAATTAACTTTTGAAAAATCCGTAATACAAAAACCACCAAGAAAACTAACCTTGCATGAGACGAGTTCTGGCATGAAGTGTTTTCCTTCAGGTGTTTTCTCTCTTGTGATTTCTTGGGTTTCTGGTGCTTTTAGCTGTTTAGCTGGTGGGAGTGAAAGCCTCATGCAGCCATTCCAAAAAGAAAGTTCTTGTGACCCTCCACATTACTGGCAGTCTGGCTTTGTTTACATTGTGCTGCTTGAAAGCACAAGGGTTCTCAGATTGGTAAATGAGTAAATTGGTAAACAGTTTTTCCACCTCTTGTAATTTCTTTCTTTACTTCGATTTCAATTTTCTTCAAAACTTTCTTTTGACCTCTCTTGACTTGCTTAGAAGCCATAGTTAACTGCAAAAGCACACGAAATACTGTAGAGCACAAAGAGAGTGCACGTCTTATTGAAAACAAGGAGCGGCTTGTTAAGCAAACACTGCAGCAATCTCCTCCTCCCCCTCCCCAGCAGGCACGTGCTTTTGCAAGGGAAACTGGCTTGTTCAGCAAACATTGCAGCAATCTCCTCTTCCCCCTCCCCAGCAGGCACGTGCTCTTGCAAGGGAAACTGGCTTGTTCAGCAAACATTGCAGCAATCTCCTCCTCCCCCTCCCCAGCAGGCAAGTGCTTACTCGCTCTTGCTCTCTCTCTCTGTTTAGGAGGCAAGGGAAACTGGCTTGTTCGTATACCGAGTGTGTGGTTGTGAACCGAGGCAAAAGTTTGGCGAGCTTTTTGGTTGTGAACCGAGTTGTTCGTGAACCGAGGTTCCACTGTACTTCAGTTTTATGACAGCAGATATTTCATTTAACTGTATGATGTTGCGTTATTTAATCTCCAGTAGCCACTATGCCCAAGTTGCGCTTATCACTTTTCATGTTGTTGGATTAGAATGATTGATTGTCTGTCTAATGGTGCACTACATTCTGTTTCTCGACTGGCTTGGTCTGATTGAGTGGTATTTGTGTGAATTGTTTTATGTGACTTGCGCCATATTTGCTCATATGTGCATATTTTTTTTTTGCCTTGTCAACTGTTTTTAACCCTTGACTCATTATGGTATGAATGAGATTCTGTAATTACCAACAGCAGAAGCTTAGCTTGACTACTACAGCATGTATTATTTTACCCAATATGCACAGTATTTTCCCTAGTTAGATCTGTGTCAGAACACTACAAAACCTCACGCAAACCACTACATGGGTCATTTGGTACTACACCGAGATCATCCTTTCCAAAGGCTGTTTGTCTGGTTGGTTTAATCCAAGCCCGAGTGCGATTGACATATTCACATCTACCAAAACAAACCAGACTTTCATGGAAATCACAGCAAAGTTAAAAAAAAAATGCACAAAATGAACTAGGTGTGAAAACACCTTATGCCACTGTTCATGCTCGACTAATATAGATAACATACAGCACCTATGAGAGTACCTGTTTGACCAAAATTTAACTATATATGTTTATATCAACCTTAGCATACGAGAAAACTTCTTTAGAAACAACTTACAATGCTTATTATGGTCAAGAAGTTGGTAATTATTACCCTTGTTCGTTTCGCCTCATTATTGGATGTGTTATTATTGTTATGTGTTCCTATATATATTAATAATTAGCATTGTGAAGTTTTCCTGTCATGGTTTTGTTTTTTGAATACTGTTTTATGTTTAGTTTTCTATGGGCTTCCCACCAATTGTTGTTGATAGCCAAATAGTTTATAGCAACATAATGCAGAAGTCATGTGACATTTGATGTCATGGCAGAACCCACAAGGAAGTGTCTACATTTTGAATTTTGAGATTTCTGGTTTCAACTTTTTGTGTAATTCCCTGACATTGAATTTGAGTTTGTGCTAATAAACAGCAGCCCTTTTTTCCACTTTCCTTTAAACTATTAAGAATTGTAATCATACATTACTGAATAGGATTAAGTGGATGTAAGGAAATGTATGTTACATTATGGAAGAGTTTGATATTACAGCTTAGTGACTACATTTATCTTGGCATCTGTTGTACTAAAAATGTTTAATGTGTATAATAAGAAAGCTGTGCTGTATTTGTCCTGATCTTGATTGCATGTCCTAAGTATGCATGTAAACATGAGTGATGAGTGAACCCTGTTGAATTTGTGTTGAAATAAGAGGAGTGTTCCGTGAAATGCATTGAAGTCAGTTGGGAAGGAGAAACTGAACTTATTTTGAGTGGATTATAATGGTGCAATGGTCTTTTAAGTGTCTGAGGGCTAGGGAAGCATGTATGAATTATACTGGAGCAATTATTGTAGCCAAATAGTAACTCAAGCTGTAAGTCAGCTATGCATACCACTGTGCCATTGTGCCTACTGTGATAGAGGGTCCATGGCTTTGGGAAGATTTTAAATAAGTAATTGTGGCCCATGACGTGCAGGCTCCAATTGGGGCATAGGTGTGAATGATTGCGTTCTGCTCCAGGAATGAGGATGGGGCCTGGCTGATTGTGTATGCATGTCCAAGTGCAAGTGTCAGTCAGGTGCCTCATTATTGCCATGGAAGAAGTGCTGTTTAATACCTGCACCCCATTAGAAGAGGCAATATAAGAGGAGCCTGCACATTACAGAGGGGGAACAGAGAGAACAGTATTGAGTGGAGAGGTAAGACGAGCCAGCCAGCCACTGTGGGAAAAGAAGTATCAGTGCTCAAGGGGTGGTTCGTCCCCACTGATTTTTGGTGGTAGAGTGGGTGTAATTGAGGTGGAGTCCTAGCCCAAGGATCTGAGGTACGACAAGGGAGCGTGAAGGAGGATGGGAGGTCTGGCTGGAGCCACTTGAGGCAGCTAAAACAGGGATTAGGTGATGAGGACCATGGTTGCTGGTGTCTCCGCCACCTGAGAGAGAAATGAGTGAGCCAGGGAGACAAAGAAGGAGATGTGTTGGACTTGCCTTACAGAATATTAAGGACCCGATGACTGTGTTGGTTTTCAATTCTGGATTTTACCCCACAGACCATCACTGATTTTAATGAATTATTTATTTGTTTATGAAGATTGCACTTCACTATGTGAACACTGTTTTTGATTGTTTTAATAAAAGAACATAAGCATTGTTACACCTAATTGTGTTGGGCTCTAGAGGCTTCAGGATGGAACAGATAGCGTGGAACAACCAACACCGTCACAACTTCCTTTGATAAAATTAATAGAAATAAATACCAGAACAATAAAATATTTTGCAGGTAGTGGCAACAGAAGCAAGAAGCATGAATTCACTGAGGCTTAGTTCCCACAAATTCCATTGAAGGTATTCTCCACTCTCAATTCAAAAGTTACCTTTTTTTTTTTTTTTCATGAAGTGCTTGCTCAGTCATTTCCACTTTTATAAAGTAAATGCAACACTAAAGCGCATGGATTCTCCACTCCTTCCTGTTTGTATTAACTGCACAACACTTTTTGTAATACTTTTAATGGGAAAGTCTTATGTATTTCACACAAGTCCATAAAAAAAGACATTACCTTTAAGAAAAAAATATGTGGACACATTTCCGGTTTACACCTGTGTGTTTTGTATTTAAATGCATTTGCAAGTTTTCCACTAATTTTAGAATGCAAGTGAAACAGTTAATATTTAATCCATAATAGAAGGATCCATGATCCTGCTGCCACCCACTACTAGGATCAGTGATATATATATATATATACTAGCAGAATACCCGCGCTTCGCAGCGGAGAAATAGTGTGTTAAAGGAGTTATGAAAAAGAAAAGGAAAAATTTTAAAAATAACGTAACATGATGGTTAATGTAATTGTTTTGTCATTGATATGAGTGTTGTTCTCATATCTATATATATCTATATATCTATATATATATATATTATATATATATATATCTATATATATATATATATATATTATGGGGTGCCAAACAGGCAAATACATTGATTTTCTGAATATATAAAGTCGGCGTCAAAATATATAAAGTCAAAACTTGAATATATAAAGTCATTTCCGAATATATAAAGTAAAAACTTGAATATATAAAGTCACTGTCGGAATATATAAAGTCAAACTTGAATATATAAAGTCAGCGTCGGTATATATAAAGTCAAAACTTTTTTCTGAATATATAAAGTCAAAACTTGAATATATAAAGTCAGCGTCGGAATATATAAAGTCAGCGCTGGAATATATATAAAGTCAAAACTTGAATATATAAAGTCAGCATCGGAATTTATAAAGTCATTCCTGATTATATAAAGTCAACATCGGAGTATATAAACTCATTCCTGAATATATAAAGTCAAAGTCAAAATATATTGATTGAAACGACTCTGAACTGAACTAAGGTAACAAAAAGGTATTCAGAAAAATAAATTAAAAAAACACTGTTCGTTTAATGTTTTGAAAATGATGCATGTGCCCTGCCCAGGATTGGTTCCTGCCTTGCGCCCAGTGTTGGCTGGGATTGGCTCCAGCAGACCCCCGTGACCCTGTGGTCAGATTCAACGGGTTGGGAAATGGATGGATATTCCAGCACTGACTTTGTATATTCCAACGCTGACTTTATATATTGAAATTTTGACTTTATATATTGCAGCGCTTACTTTATATATTCCAGCGCTGACTTTATATATTCCGACGCTGACTTTATATGTTTAAGTTTTGACTTTATATATTCCAGCGCTTACTTTATATATTCAGAAATATTCCAACGCCATCTTTATATACTCAGGTTTTGACTTTATATATTTGGGAATGACTTTATATATTCAAGTTTTGACTTTATATATTCCAGCGCTGACTTTATATATTCAAGTTTTGACTTTATATATTCAGAAACAAGTTTTGACTTTATTTATTCCGACAGTGACTTTATATAATCAAGGTTTGACTTTATATATTCGGGAATGACTTTATATATAAAAGTTTTGACTTTATATAGTTAAATTTAGTCATCATTGCATAACTTTTTCTTTACTATAGAAATTTAAAGACTAAATTCAGCTTCCATTCCTAACAAAGATATTTCTGGCGACTAAATAGAACCTACTTATATCCAAATTCGAGCTATTGAGCTGTCGCCTGCCTGCCTGAATAAGTCACCCTCGCTTCGCTCTTACTTTTTTACCATTCATTTAATCATGGCTAGTGGCGGAAAAATTATAAAATGGAAGGAGGATTACACTGAGTATGGCTTTACCAAAACAATTATTGATGGCGAATCGATTATTCATAAAGCTTCAATTGGTGATCTGTTTTTCTGTGTTAACCTCATATTTTTTCATACTTCTTCTCAAACCAAGGGGGTGCGAGGGTAAAATGAATCGGGAAGCGCTGATCAATGTAATCGGTGTACCAGGAAATCATGCATTGACAGAAGTTCCCCTTTGCTTGTATTGCAAAGTGTGATTAAATGCGTGATTTTTTAACATGTTATGGAGCACATGCATCGAAGCTTCTCAGCTGTGCTTGTGCTAAGAAAAGGAAACATTTTAAAAATAACCTAACACGATTGTCAATGTAACCTTTTGTAAGTAGTGCCTGGAGGATTCAGTGTGGAGAAACTCTAGAGACAGCGTGTGTATTAACTTGTGGATTTTTCTGTGAGTATTTGGTGGCAGCGTCACAAAGTCGCTTTCGTAACACTGCGTTTGCGGTAGCTGCAGAGCTCAGCTCAGAGCGAAATGAGGTGAATGGGAGGGGAGATGATGACGTGACTCCCCCACCCGCCTTAACTGTCAATCCCCCACAAACACAGTCTCTCGGAATTTGCATAAGCACAGCCCTTCACGTGCAATTTTAACTTAGTTACAAAGTGATCAAATCTCTCGTTTATATCCTGCGTCCTCTCATCAAACTTGTATCCCGCATTACCTGTGGGCATGACAAACTCCAGCGGCAGCCTGTCTATGAACTTAATTTAAACTTTAGGTTTACACCGTGCTTTGTTTCCGAAGTAGCAGCACTCATGAATATGGTTGTATATGTCACTCGCTCGCTTCTTATTGTTTCGCTGACTTCTCAATTATATAATGCATGTTTTCTTAAGCGCTTTTTGGAGCTCTTCCTGGTTTTCTACGCACTGCGTTGACAGTCAGTTCACGTGATTACGTGGGAGGCGTGATGATGTCACACGAAACTCCGCCCCCCACGGCTTTCGAGCTCAACTCCATTACAGTAAATGGAGAAAAATAGCTTCCAGTTATGGCAATTACGCATAGAATTTCGAAATGAAACCTGCCCAACTTTTGTAAGTAAGCTGTAAGGAATGAGCCTGCCAAATTTCAGCCTTCTACCCACACGGGAACTTGGAGAATTAGTGATGAGTCAGTCAATCAGTCAGTGAGTGAGTGAGTGAGTGAGTCAGTGAGGGCTTTGCCTTTTATTAGTATAGATACATATACACACTCAGGGGGCTGTCTCATACAACATCGGCAGCTACAGCTTTCTGATGACAACTTGGCTTCAAAAAGCATCATGGGGCCCTGGGAAAAAATGTTTGTCTAAGCCTGTTGCACAGCAAATTGTCAGGAAAATATTCAACAAACAAGGTCACAGGTGAACCCAGCAAATTTATTGAGAAAAAACACTTTGGTGAATTTTACCGATCAACACTATTGAGGATTCTTAGCATCCATGAACTGTGGTATGAACACTAGTCAAGGCAGAGTGTTGAAAGTTAATTTCTATCATTTTAGGCGCTAAATAGTTACCAGGAAATGGAGATACTGAAAAGAGCTGGATGATCTCTAGTCTTTAAACATGTTGGGGTCAGAAAGCAATAAGAAGGAAGAAAAAGGTCCTCAAACTAGATTGGTTTCTAATTGCATAACTATCAGTAATGCTCTTTGTAGTTTTCCTTTTGTAGAGTTTATGCAATGCTCTGTTAACACAATACTGCCTGCTGGCAATTTAAACAGAGTGACGGCGTAACTTAACTTATCGCAACAACATTTGCTTACATGGTTAATACTGGACACTCTTGTTATAATCAATATAGTTTAATTACCATCAGAAAATGTGACAGAATTGAAGTAATCACAGTGAAAATCCATCAAGATGGTGCCATTGTAAGGATAAAAGAAACAATACTAAAAAATGTTCTGAAACTTCCAAAACAAAAAAAAGTTATTCATTTGGGTGTCAAAATAAGATTCATTACAGTCAAAATTTTGACAAAATGTTTGACAGTTTAGTAAATACATTTGATAACAAAATATGCTATATTAACTCAGATTTCTGACTGCAGTTTGTCAGAGAAACTACTCAGTCTGCTACATTATGTTACCATGTGTTGAGTATGACTTGAGACCTTGTAATTCATAAAGTGGACAATACTCTTTTATTCATAACTGTTTCTCTCTAGCACACACATAAGTAGGAATATCCATTCATTTTTGAAAAGTAGTGAAATATAAAAGAACATTTTTTATATATACTGTACCTCCAAATTTGAAAGAAATACATAAACACATTATGCACATTTATTATATAATTAAGAACTTATTAAATGACAGTGAATATGATGTTTCATGAAACAAAATTAAATATATAGTGTATATATTACACTTTAGAATAATTTTAATTACATCCATTGGTAAATATTTACAAACCTTGACTATGAATAATTTCAGATTTAGATTATGTATTTTGAAAACATCTACAAATATTGAATACATAATTTCCAAAGATGGAAAGAAGTATTATGTAATATTTGTTGATGACTTAATAATTACATTCTTTATAAAGTGTTACATATATTAACATTTAATGACCTTTATAACTGTTTTACATGAATTATTAATCTATTAATCATTACATAGTTTTAGTCAATGACCTATAAATGAATGTTTTTATGAAATGTTACTAACACTTCACCCAGAATTATATCTGCTGAATTGCCTGGATGTTAAAAAAAAATCCACACATTCTAAGAAAACAATTCACTCTGAACAGTGGTATGTGCAAAATGGTTTTCTTCATTGAAGCACCATTGCTCTTTGAGTGTCTGAATCAGGATTTTATGAAAGGATTACTTGTTCTGGGATGGAGACGGGGAAAATGGATGAGTCGGCTTTGGCAAGGGAGTGGGTTTTCAGCTCTGGGTGACATTGTATGACAAGAAAGATTGAGTGGAAATAATTCACTTAGTTCAAACGGAGAATAATATCTTGTGCTCTCAGCTTTGAAATATCTTTCTTTCTGAAGTTGTTTTACAGCTTAGTTTCTGGATCGCAAGGCAGCAGAATCAAAAATATAGCAAAAATAGAAAATGAGAATAAAATAAAAAGGAGGACAAAGGGAGCTTTTAAAATTAACAAGTGCAAACATATATGCATATGATAAAATTGTTGTCTTATAAATTTAATGATTCTGGTATGACTCATGTCAATGTCGGTCTACAGTATGAACATTCTTTCTGTGTTCAGTGGGTTCTTTGGTTTCTTCTCACATCCTAATGATGTGCATGTAATTTAATTATAGCATGAAAATTTGCCTGAAATGAATACAAGTGTCTTTAGCAGTGTGCTTTCTGATGATAGACTTAGGAGCTATCCATAGTGAATTCCTATCTTGGATTGAAAGCTGTTGTAATTTGATTCCCTTCACTCTACAATGGACAAAATTGGTTCATAAACTTCAGACAATAACTAAAATATTTTTGAGAATGTATTGCAAATAAGTTTTTGGTAGTTCTCTTTCCTATACTGTAAAAAGCCCACTCAGGTTCCTCCACCAGATTCATTGGCTGAACTATGATCTCTTGAGGGCATTATTGCATTAATCTGAGTTCACTTTCATTTTCCTGGATTAATTTCAGAACTTTCCTATCCTTGTGGCATCACTGTGATAAAAACCCTATTCTCACAATCGGGCACATGCTGGAATTTGCAGGAGTTTCAATCATAAGAATCATGATTTTCCAATTCTTCAGTGTCCATTGTTTATGTCTCTCATTCCATTGCTACTGTGCATCCCAGTTCACTCATGAAAGGAATGGATTTCAGGTCTTCAGTTGCAACACAGCATTCAAAACAAAACATAACTAGTTGTTTGATCGGATATGGTTTGATTTTTAGGTCAGAATTTGTACTCTGCTGCTATATATTTGCTCCTTTTATCAAAAATATGTTTCCAAACAGTGGTTTATTAAAGTTTCTGAGTGGAGGCCTGTTCTAAAAACATTTATGACACTACCAAGATTCTGCTTCTGATTTGATCATATCAGCATGTCTGGTACCAATTGCTGCAATGTAATCCAATGAAATCCCACTGATTTTCTGTCTGAATACCAAACACACATGATTTAATAGTTTCTTACAACCTGCTTTAAATAGTCACTGACTGAGCAGTGAATTAGTTACAGTGTGTCTGCGCTACTTAAGGATGTTGATGACCACACATTAGCCAGTGTTATCTAAACTGCTTTCAGTGTTGGCATTTTACATTTTATCTTTCTTGGCTCTCTTCATGTTCTTGTACTGGCTGTCTTGCTTCTTTGCAAGAGAAGCTTTCAATTTCGTATTTTACATTAAATGTCATAACTACAATAGACAATAGACCGTGGCTGCTGGAAGCTGTGTCTGACATTGCACCCAATTTGACAGGTACAAATATTAAAGCTGAACAACCTTTACTCTAAATTGTTACCTTATCATAGGCATTCGGGACACTGACCATATTGTAGCCATTACCAAGTAAAGTGATAGTGTGCAATCTCTCTCTCTAACAGAGAAGGAACAATGGATGTAATGTATTCTGGAGTTCTGGTTGCAGAGCATTCTCTTTCAAGATGCTATGTGAAGTGGAAGGCTTCTATGACATTTTCAGAACCATCTGTTTCAGTGGAACACCAGTCAGCCCTTCCTGCATAGATGAACATCCTGTATATCTATGATGAGCCTTCTGAACAGAAGCCCCTTTAGGCAAAGACAAATGTCTAAGTGAAATAAAAATTAATCAATAGTCTGACAAGAAGTTATTGCTGCACTGTTACTCTACTTTTAAAATGTTCTTAATTAAAAGGTAACTACATTTGAGAAAACTTCCAAACAGTTCTCCCCAACAGTCATCAAAATCATAATTGCAAAGCTTTAACAACATATTGAGTATCATTATTTTGTCAGTTCCTGTCTAGGTTTTCAATTTTTTTCTTATTAAGCACAATTATGCTTATGAGCCCAGTATGATATAGAATAATTATAGGTATATTATGGAAAATAAAACTGCAATATACTGTAGGTAACTTGAAACATGAAGTTCATGTCATATTTACAAAAATACACATACATATATGTGTATATACAGGAACTGTGTTCTAAATTATTATACACTTGCTATTTTTGTTTGTTTTTCCTAAACAGTCAATATGACTAAATACTTTTTATTTATAGTACAATTATATTATAATGTGGATGTTATTATAAGCAAACATACTGATAATGACAACAGATGTTTTCAATATTTTTGAAAGAATACCAAATACATTGTTCCAAATTATTATGGAAAATGCATTATGAAAACAATAGATCATAATGAACTAACTAAATTATGTTGTATTTGTTGCATGATCACATCATTTTTCCAAAAAAATACATAAATAAAACTATTATAAACAAATATTTATATATAAACCTATCTATGAAATTACTTTAATCCCCCTCTCATCCATTAAATTTATTAATCCATGTAGTTTATGCCTGTACTTCATTTGAGGATGCCAGTATTGCCTCCCAAACTTACTTCTTCGAGGTATACATGCTGCCCACTCTCATAGATTTTCAATAGGATTGAGTTTAGGGGATGGTGGACACAAGATGACTTTATCTTTCTTAAGCCCAAAGCAACTGAGGAATGGTGTAATGTGCAGAATGGGATGGTGTGTTATCCCCCTTGAAAATCATTTTATTCCAGAACTAGCAAAATACCCGCGCTTCGCAGCGGCGAAGTACTGCCTTAAAATTTTTATTAAGAAGACAATTAAACCTTTTTAAAACTGAGGGAAAATATACCAATAATTATTTGTTAAGGATCTCTTTGTATGCCACGTTGTCAGTTCGGCCCTCCAGTTGTAATATGACCAAGCTGTAGCTGTGCGCTGAGCTTACTCTTGAGCATGCAACGTACAGTTGGCCATGTGAACAGTAATCTTGTTTCAAATCTCACAGCTTGGATTGCTGCTGTCATAATCGGTTTGAGTTTCATGGTTTGTTTCAGTTACGACAGTATTTGTAGGACTTGTGTTGAAGAGACATTCGGCATCTGTCAAGCGTTGTAAGTATACAACCAGTTTGATTGATAACTTCACATCCAGCTTTTGAGAGTTTAAACATTTCTAAACATCAAAGTGTCCACTACTGAAATCGTCACCTGTGAATCTAAGATGTTTAAGAGGCATTGGCGGTTGTTTAAAGGTGTAAAATATTTGGCCATTTCGGTACACTTAAGCATTTCACTCTTCTAGTGCTCCTGTGTAGTATAATTATCTCCTGTACCATCATCAGTCCACACCTTGAACCTGTCCCAGTCATTCAATACATAAGGCACAATGTTCCTCCGGATATTAAGAGTGAGCCTGATATGGCCGTGCAATATGTAACAAAGAGAATGGAAAAGGCAGGTGCCATCTCCGGGCATGGAAACCACTTGGTAAGTGACAGTTCTTTGATCGATGGTGATCACCTCGATAGACATGTTAATGGGGGTACGGTTGGAATGATAAAGGAAATGGGTACCTGAACAATGTAAATTAAGTCTAAAATACCTACACAATAACTATAATCGTAATAAATGAACAATAAAACAGCGGAGAAGCCATGGATTAAATAAAAAGGCTGTAGTTATCAGCAGGGAGACGTGAATACCGTGGCGAAGCAAGGAAGGGAATGTAGAGACTGGAGCGACAGATGGCCTTATATAGGCAGGCAGCCAACAACGTGGGAGGCGTTGGGATGGGGGACCCAACGCCGCCTCACACGGTGACCGAGCTGCAGGCTATGGACGTATATATGTACGTAAGTAGGATTCAGTTAGCGTTGGGAACCCGTGTACCAAATTTCTTGAAGATGGGCCCATAAGTAACAAAGACCGTTAAAAAGTTCAATATGACAGCAGACAGTGGCATCATATCACTGAAATAAGTACCAAATTTCAGCTTTCTACCTACACAGGAAGTTGGAGAATTAGTGACGTTGGAAAGTTCAATATGGCAGCTGACAATGGCGTCACACCACTGAAATAAGTATGTACATTGGTTTCGGTTAACGCAGGGAAGCCGCCTACCAAATTTTGTTAAGATGGGGCCATGAATAAGAAAGTTCAAGATGGCGGACGCTGTTGATTGTTATGACCGTTACGTGTAGAATTTCGAAATGAAACCTGCTTAACTTTTGTAAGTAAGATGTAAGGAATGACCCTGCCAAATTTCAGCCTTCTACCTACACGGGAAGTTGGAGAATTAGTGATGTTTGGAAAATTCAATATGGCGGCCGACAGTGGCGTCATACCACCGAAATTAGTACGTACATCAGTTTTGGTTAACATAGGGAAGCCACCTACCAAATTTCTTGAAGATGGGGTCAGCCTTCTACCTACACGGGAAGTTGGAAAATTAGTGACGTTGGAAAGTTCAATATGGTGGCCGACAGTGGCATCATACCATCGAAATAAGTATGTACATTGGTTTCGGTTAGCGCAGGGGAGCCGCCTACCAAATTTCGTGAAGATGGGGCCATGAATAAGAAAGTTCAACATGGCGGACATTGTGAAAATTAGTGACGTTGGAAAGTTCAATATGGCGGCCGACAGTGGCGTCATACCATCGAAATAAGTACATACGTCAGTTTCGGTTAGCGCCTACCAAATTTCGTGAAGATGGGGCCATAAATAAGAAAGTTCAACATGGCGGACGTTGTCGACCGTTATGACCGTTACGTTTAGAATTTCGAAATGAAACCTGCTTAACTTTTGTAAGTAAGCTGTAAGAAATGAGCCTGCCAAATTTCAGCCTTCTACATAGATGGGAAGTTGGAGAATTAGTGACATTGGAAAGTTCAATATGGCGGCTGACAGTGGCGTCATACCACCGAAAAAAGTATGTACATCGGTTTCGGTTAGCGCAGGGAAGCCACCTACCAAATTTCGTGAAGATGGGGCCATGAATAAGAAAGTTCAACATGGCGGACATTGTTGACCGTTACGCGTAGAATTTCGAAATGAAACCTGCTTAACTTTTGTAAGTAAGCTGTAAGGAATGACCCTGCCAAATTTTAGCCTTCTACCTACACGGGAAGTTGGAGAATTAGTGATGTTTGGAAAATTCAATATGGCGGCCGACAGTGGCGTCATACCATCGAAATAAGTACATACATCGGTTTCAGTTAGCGCAGGGAAGCCACCTACCAAATTTCGTGAAGATGGTGCCATAAATAAGAAAGTTCAACATGGCGGACGTTGTCGACCGTTATCGACCGTTATGACCGTTACGTGTAGAATTTCGAAATGGAACCTGCTTAACTTTTGTAAGTGAGCTGTAAGGAATAAGCCTGCCAAATTTCAGCCTTCTGAGTGAGTGAGTGAGTGAGTGAGTGAGTGAGTCAGTGAGGGCTTTGCCTTTTATTAGTATAGATACACAATTCTTCTGTTTATACCATTCAGGGCATGGTCAATTAGAACCTTCACATATTTTGTGGAGGCCATTTTGACACGCTCAGGGACCATAAAGGGACCTGCTACCTCACTACACAATCTTACGGCTCAAATAATCACACCCACACCATCCTCCCACATCCTTACTGACATCGCAGTCTTGTTGAAACAGGATGCCCATTCACCATATATCAAGAACTAAATCTATCTGGACCATTCAATTTAACATGGCATTAATCTGTGAATAAAACTATTTGAAAAGGAATCATCATGTATTTCTTAAATTGCTCCAAATGTTTCTCTTTGTAAGCTTTGCTTAAGGGTTGGCCAGAATTCAGTTTTGTTCACAACTGCAAGCCTCTGGAGGATCCTGCATTGAGAGGTTGTTGGGACTCCAGAGGCACCAGCAGCTTTAAGTACTTGTTTGCTACCCAACATTGTTTTTTATAGCTGCTTGTTTTATGGCATGGATTTGTTTGACACAATCTTCTTAATACACCTTTCTCTGACCAAATTTCTCTATACTCTTAATCACTCAGAAATCTTTTTGCGGTTTAATTCTGTTTTTATGAAATGCTAATACATTAAAATATTTCAGGGTTTTCATCTTCACAAAGATCTTTCTTCCTGTCATATTGTGTGAGAACTGTGACTTATTTAATGTTTTGGAACAACCTCTTTATGTTGGTTCCCTTTTAATAAAGATCACCTGGCAAACTAACTAACAAATGTCTCTTAGCTTGATACTAGTTATCTAAAAAGATATGAGAAGTCAAATAAGTAAACACCTTTGTTGATAAACTAAAAACTGAATGTTTATTTTACTGAAATCATATTAATGTGTCACACATATAATAATTGGGAACACAGTATATAAAAATATATTATATTAAATATATATATACAGTGGTTTGAAAAACTATTTGCCCCCTTCCTGATTTCTTATTCTTTTGCATGTTTGTCACACAAAATGTTTCTGATCATCAAACACATTTAACCATTAGTCAAATATAACACAAGTAAACACAAAATGCAGTTTTTAAATGATGGTTTTTATTATTTAGGGAGAGAAAAAAATCCAAACCTACATGGCCCTGTGTGAAAAAGTAATTGCCCCCTTGTTAAAAAATAACCTAACTGTGGTGTATCACACCTGAGTTCAATTTCCGTAGCCACCCCCAGGCCTGATTACTGCCACACCTGTTTCAATCAAGAAATCACTTAAATAGGAGCTGCCTGACACAGAGAAGTAGACCAAAAGCACCTCAAAAGCTAGACATCATGCCAAGATCCAAAGAAATTCAGGAACAAATGAGAACAGAAGTAACTGAGATCTATCAGTCTGGTAAAGGTTATAAAGCCATTTCTAAAGCTTTGGGACTCCAGCGAACCACAGTGAGAGCAATTATCCACAAATGGCAAAAACATGGAACAGTGGTGAACCTTCCCAGGAGTGGCCGGCCGACCAAAATTACCCCAAGAGCGCAGAGACGAGTCATCCGAGAGGTCACAAAAGACCCATGGACAACGTCTAAAGAACTGCAGGCCTCACTTGCCTCAATTAAGGTCAGTGTTCACGACTCCACCATAAGATAGAGAGTGGGCAAAAACGGCCTGCATGGCAGATTTCCAAGACGCAAACCACTGTTAAGCAAAAAGAACATTAGGGCTCGTCTCAATTTTGCTTAGAAACATCTCAATGATTGCCAAGACTTTTGGGAAAATACCTTGTGGACTGATGAGACAAAAGTTGAACTTTTTGGAAGGCAAATGTCCCGTTACATCTGGTGTAAAAGGAACACAGCATTTCAGAAAAAGAACATCATACCAACAGTAAAATATGGTGGTGGTAGTGTGATGGTCTGGGGTTGTTTTGCTGCTTCAGGACCTGGAAGGCTTGCTGTGATAGATGGAACCATGAATTCTACTGTCTACCAAAAAATCCTGAAGGAGAATGTCCGGCCATCTGTTCGTCAACTCAAGCTGAAGCGATCTTGGGTGCTGCAACAGGACAATGACCCAAAACACACCAGCAAATCCACCTCTGAATGGCTGAAGAAAAACAAAATGAAGACTTTGGAGTGGCCTAGTCAAAGTCCTGACCTGAATCCAATTGAGATGCTATGGCATGACCTTAAAAAGGCGGTTCATGCTAGAAAACCCTCAAATAAAGCTGAATTACAACAATTCTGCAAAGATGAGTGGGCCAAAATTCCTCCAGAACGCTGTAAAAGACTCATTGCAAGTTATCGCAAATGCTTGATTGCAGTTATTGCTGCTAAGGGTGGCCCAACCAGTTATTAGGTTCAGGGGGCAATTACTTTTTCACACAGGGCCATGTAAGTTTGGATTTTTTTTTCTCCCTAAATAATAAAACCCATCATTTAAAAACTGCATTTTGTGTTTACTTGTGTTATATTTGACTAATGGTTAAATGTGTTTGATGATCAGAAACATTTTGTGTGACAAACATGCAAAAGAATAAGAAATCAGGAAGGGGGCAAATAGTTTTTCACACCACTGTATATTGTAAGCTGGAGGGGTGATCGCACCCCAAGAAGATAAAGACACCCCTGGGAATACCCCTGAAACACAGACTACCCTCACACTGCTCCTTACCTTCTCACTTGCGCTATAACGCGTAATACAAGCCTCACACGATACTCCTCTAACTTAAAAGCCTTGCGCAGCGCCTGTCGGTTTTGGGGAATTGATTGTTTGCTTTTATCTCTCTCTCTCTCTGCTCCTAGCAAAACTGTCATCCCTGACTTGTCATGGAGCACGTTTAAGCTCATGTGTTTGCAGTGTTTGAATAAAAATCCTTCTTGTTTCTACGACCTCCTGTGTCTCTATGCAAATCTGTGACCCAAGCGTGACAATATATATACAGTACAGGCCAAAAGTTTGGACACACCTCCTCATTCAATGTGTTTTCTTTATTTTCATGACCATTTACAGCACTCCATCACTCTCCTTCTTGGTCAAATAGCCCTTACACAGCCTGGAGGTGTGTTTGGGGTCATTGTCCTGTTGAAAAATAAATGATCGTCCAACTAACCTGACTTCTGCACAACACAACTGCTGGTCCCAACCCCATTGATAAAGCAAGAAATTCCACTAAATAACCCTGATAAGCCACACCTCTGAAGTGAAAATAATTTCAGGTGACTACCTGTTGAAGCTCATCGAGAGAATGCCAAGAGTGTGCAAAGCAGTAATCAGAGCCAAGGGTGGCTATTTTGAAGAAACTAGAATATAAAACATGTTTTCAGTTATTTCACCTTTTTCATCATCAAAACTATGAATGAACACATGTGGAGTTATGTACTTTCTGTAAAGTCTGTTGTGTTGTAGAATTGGATACATTTGTAATTTTTGCCCATAAATCTACACTCAGAAACCTATAATTACAAACTGAAAATATGTTTTCAGAAAGGTAGTAGCCTCCTTAGCATAACATTTTTTCTCATAAAAACATGTAAAAAGTGTTGTATTTTTTGTCTTGAGAAATTACATATTTATTAAATCTGATCTTTCTACCATAAAACGTCCAAAACACTAAAAGTAAAAAGTCAGAAGTGTAGAAAGTATAATAATGATACAAATAATAATAATGAATAATAATAAAAATAATGTTAATACCATATATACTGTAAAAATGTCTCATTGGTGTGGTATATTTTGAAGCAGGTGAAATGCACAATCCAACATCACAGTTGGGACAATAATAGCATGGTTTCTTGCGGATTTTCTTTCCAGACTGATCAGCTCTTGAACAGCATACTGCACATGTGCGATTAACACAAGAGTCACTTTTGGATTCATAGGTATCACTTTTAGTTTCACTGTCCACTTTGCTGTGGCACTCCAGATTGTGATCAGGTGCATCCTGTATCCTTTAATTATTATTGAGATGTTTCTAAAACTTGATTGAAGTCCACCAGTGGAAAACTGAATTGATGGAACATAGTTTAGAAAGACACAAATCCCAGTGTATATAAGGTCCCACATTTCACACTGCATGGCAAGACAACACACTACATGAGCTCCAAAGTAAAAACAAAAAATCAAATAATACCAAAATTCCAAAAGAATAATCCTCTTAAAAATTAGTAAAGTTAATGCTAAATACCAAAGACAACCAAAAAAGTGAATCTAATAATAGCCAAAGCCATTTCACAATAACCATAATCAAAACCTAAGAACAATTGACAAAAATATCAAAACAGAAAAATCCAAATGAAAATGGGTAAAAGACCTAAAGATTTACTAAAACTAAAAAAAGCAAGCTGAGCATCACAAACAAAGGTTAGCTAATACCCCAGCAATTGCTTGAGATAGGCTCAACATATACATAAAATTAACAAAATAATTAAAAGAAACAATGAATGCAAAATAAAAATATGATACTGAACTTTACAAAAACATAAAAACATAACAAAATAATCAACACAATATAACAACATAAACAAACTAAGATAAAGAAAACCCACACCAGAGATGGAGCTCTGACATGACCATCTCTATATATAATTTTCATTTGGATGTTGATCTTTGTTTGTCCGTGAATGAATTAGAAGAAGAAGCACTAGATGGCAGTAGAGAGACAGCTAAAACATAGGCATTGCATTAAGAATCTCCTCCAGGCTTATACTACTGAAGACTGTAGTACGCCAGTCACACCTCAAAACACAGACATTCAAACTAAACAAATTGTTGTGCTTTAAATTAACCAAAGAGATCTTCATTTAGATCTTGACCTTTGTTTGTCCGCGAATTCCACGCATGCGTAGACCACCTTCCAGTTTAGTACGTTGTTGTTACTCACGGATATCAACAATGTGCCGGAATAACGAAAGGGGTGGTGGACAGTGTTACGCTGTTTAGCTCCTGAGGCCTGGTTAGAGAATGAGATTGCCGAAGATAAAAGGTACGTGCCTACGTAACATATGACTGAAAGAAAGACAGTGGGTAAAATGAATGACAACATAACAGCATGTTCCGGAAATTATTATTGTTACGTTGTAGCCGGCGAGTGCTACGCGTCTCACAGTTGTACTGTGGCTTGCTCACATGTCAGTGAAGTGATCTCTATTTATGCTTTAAAAAGCCTGGGTACCTATGTGTCCCCCTTTTATAACCATTGCTCCGTGTATATTGCCTTACTCTTTGGATTGCCACAAAGCAACCTGCGAGATTGGAGAAAGGTTAAGAAGAGATTGTGAGAGGAAACGACAGCGTCATGAAAACGAGACGGACTGTGAACGGACAGAAGCAGAAAAGCTCCTACACCACCACATAATTACGATTTGGACAGTGATTCCGAGTAGGCCGTTCCTATCGAATCAATATCGAAGGGTTTTCTTTTGTAATTTTGTTTCCCTTATAAAAAATCATAATGCTGTGCCACGAAGGGCCCAGTTCACGACTGGCAGCTGCGTTTAAACAGGGAGCCCTTCACAGACAACTTTAACACACGCAATGTAGTTGGGCACACATGGCTAGTAACTATATATACAGTATACTGTATGTGTGTGTGTGTGTATTGACATGATAGAGCTGCACACAGAATGCCAGACCATGTCTCTTCCTTGCTTTATTCTTTAAAATTCAGCACAAAGGTGATAGAGAAATTGTGGGAAAACATTCAACTCAGCTTGTGACAATAAATATAGTGGCATCTCCTCAGATGGGTAAATATCCTCAGTCAAAATTTCCTAAAGTACATCAAGGATGCCATTACTGCTGGATTTGACAACCATCAGTTCACCTGCAGAAGGAACAGATTGACAGAGGATGCTGTCTCAACAGTACTTCACACAGCCCTGACTCATCTGCAGTGCCTTAACACTTATGTTAGGATGCTATTCGTTGATTTTATTTCAGCGTTTAACACTGTAATTCCAGACAAGCTGGTACAAAAGCTTCATAATCTGGGTCTGTCCACATCGTTCTGTCTCTGGATCAGGGACTTTCTCACCAACAGGCCTCAGGTGGTTAGAATTGGAGATCGTACATCAGCCACACTGGTTCTGAACACAGGCACGCTACAGGGTTGTGTGCTCAGCCCAGCACTCTTCACATTATTTATGCATGATTGCTCTGCCATCTATGCCACAAATATGGTTGTGAAATTTGCGGATGATACGACCATGGTGGGTCTCATATCAGACAATGATCAGACTCACTACAGAGAGGAGATACAACACCTAGGACTATGGTGCTGAGCCAACAACCTCATCTTGAACACCAGCAAGACCAAAGAGGTTATTGTGGACTATAGGAGGTCCAGAAGAACAGAACATGCTCCTATATTCATACACGAGAAGGCTGTAATGTGTGTGGACACTATCAAGTTCTTGGGTATCCACATTTCATCGGATCTGACCTGGTCTTTGAACACATCTCACCTGGTAAAGAAGGCCCAACAAAGACTCTTCTTCCTCAAGTAGATGAGACGTGCTGGATTCTCCTCTCGGCTGCTCACAAACTTCTACAGATCCGCTATAGAAAGCATTCTCTGTCACAGTATGACAGTGTGGTACGGCAGCTGCACAGCACAGGACAGGAAGGACTTGGCACGGGTGGTGAGAACAGCACAGGGGATTGTAGGAAGTCCTTTCCTATACTTGGACTCTGTATATGCTGGAAGGGTGCAGAAGAGGGCCAAATGTATAGCTGCGTGTCTCACCCATCCGGGAAAGGGACTGTTTGTACCACTGCCTTCGGGAAAGCGGTACATAAACATATAAACACGCACCAGCAGACTGAAAGACAGCTTTTTCCCCAAAGCTGTGAAGTCCATCTGCCCCTGCTGATACACACACATACATCTACATCTACCACTAACCTGCCCCCCTGTAGACATGTACACGCACTTTCCCTCGTAATCCTCCCCTGCAGACCCACGCACACTCTCTGCAGCTGTACTACCTCAGGAAAAGTCTGGTCTTGATGATGTTTTATTGCTGCTGTCTTTTATACTTATTATGTTTATTTTATTATTTATAGTGTATTGTATATTTTAAGTATTTTGCCTTGAAGCTGAGTCCTATCAACAAAAAATTTTGTTATGTGTATGCATTTTACTTACTATAAAAACACAGAGGTGCCAGAAAATTTGTATGCAGCTGATCCATCGCGTATTGCATTTTTAAAGTGTTTTTCTTTCTCAAGACGTTCTGCTGAAGCTGCCTTGTCAGAAGCATTTTGCCTAGCGGTGAGCTTTTGTGTTTTGTCCTGTAGGTTTTACCAGGGTAAACCAGGCAAGGATTTCACCCTCCTGATCACTATAGACACAAAGTATCTATAAAAAGTATTCACCCCCTTGGAAATGTTCACATTTTATTGTTATGCAATATTGAATCACAGAAGATTTTACCTGGCTTTTTTAACACTATCAACAGAAAAAGACTCTTTAATGTCAAAGTGAAAACATATCTCTGTAAAGCGGTCTAAATTAATTGCAAATATAATACGCAAAATTGATCTTGTAATTATTCACATCCACAGCAAGTCTTTAAATGTCATCAGGCAGAAAAGACATAAAGTTATCTGTCTCTGAAAAGGCTTTGATTTTTATAACATGGAATTCAGCATACATTCAAAATATATGTTTATATTCTATATCCTTGTATATTGTGTTCTATAGAACACATTTTTAGGTTGGTGCACTATAATAAAAGTCTTAGCAGGAAAAGAAAGCAAAAGCAGTCAAAAAGTACTGTTTGCAGGTCATGTTCAATTTCCTTTGTCAACCTTTTCATGCAAATTATAGTTTTAATTCATATGTACTTGCCAACTCACTAACTACTGATAGATATTAAAGTTACTCTTGACATGCTTTGTAATTAGTAGGATCAACTCTTTTTAAATTGTTTATTGGCAATACTCTCAGTTCTTGTTTAGGGTACTGACTGTCTTTCTGCAATCCCAAATAAAAATGGTGTAGCTTTAATACATTTTTGCATGATAGTATCATATTTACCACTGCATGCTAAAAACACTGTATAGTTGCCCCAATGTACTTTGTCTTACGGTATATACTTGGCAAATTTACAGTTTTTTATTCTTGTTTTATGCAACCAATTTGTAAAGTAAATACTCAGTCATCACATTACAAGCATAGTGAAAAATGCATGTAATATTAAGGGATCCACTTTTTCAAAAGTGACATCTTCACTGATGAATGCCTCTGCTAAATAATAAATTAAATTATTCTGATACTCTTCATTCTTTTCCCTCAGCTATGCAGAGAATATTTGACACCTATTTTTCTTTTGTGCATTTGTGATTATAAGTGTCCATTATAATCTGTATTTGATGTAAAGGAAAGATAAATTGCATTTCACCTTGGTGCTGAAACTCTGTCAGCATGCGCTATTTACATATTGTTTTAAACAGTATCAATGGACATGTTTCTTGACATTTTGACAGAGTTCTGCTTTTGCTATATGTGTTTAGAATGCTCTGTAATAAATGTATTTGTTCTGAACATGTGTCCGTAGGGGAAAATGTGAAGGAAATAGCTGACAGTCTAATAATGATCATAAAGATCCACAAGAAATCTGAGCTCTCTTTATGGTCAATGTTCAACTTTACTGGGCAGCTTTCACACTTACAGGTCACTAATGTTGCCTTCAGCCTACGTACAGTACATCACTTCATTTACCTACTTGTTTTATTTGCACTGTGCTGAAGATGGGTCTTATGTAGGTCTGCTGTTTAGTGACTCACATATGTCTGATTAGATTTTACAGCAGTATGTGCAGTATATGCAGTGATGGGCGGCACGGTGGCACAGCTTACACTTATTCTATGTTAATTAATGTTGACTTATTTTATTTTCTTACTGTGTCTCTTATTTTTCTATTCTTCATTATGTAAAGCACTTTGAGCTACATGTTTTTGTATGAAAATGTGCTATATAAATAAATGTTGTTGTTGTTGTTGCTGCCTCACCGTGAGGAGACCTGGGTTTGCTTCCTGGGGCCTCCCTGCATGGAGTTTGCATGTTCTCTCCGTGTCTGCGAGGATTTCCTCCATTTGCTCCGGTTTCCTCCCACAGTCCAAAGACATGCAGGTTAGGTGAATTGGCGATCCTAAATTGTCCCTATTGTGTGCTTGGTGTGAGTGTGTGTGTGTGTGTGCCCTGCGGTAGGCTGGCGCCCTGCCCGGGGTTTGTTTCCTGCCTTGCGCCCTGTGTTGGCTGGGATTGGCTCCAGCAGACCCCCGTGACCCTGTAGTTAGGATATAGCGGGTTGGATAATGGATGGATATGCAGTGATTTAATGCTTTAAAGATTATTAAACTTTTCTACAAATTATCTTTTTTTTTCTTCCACCTTTATTCATCTTTTATTTACTGATTCATTGTGAAGGTTTTTACTTCAATTTCCAATTTCAGCTATGGCAATCATATTTCTTAAAAATTCAATCTTGGACAGAGACATCTTTTTAAATGTAGGGACACGCTATAAAATCTGGCAACGCACGCTATTTTTCACCTATGCTTCTAAAAGAACATTCATAAACATGGACAGGATTTCAACAACAAAATGCTTTACCACATCTCCACTTGCTTGCTTAAGAATGATTAAAATCGATAATTATTTGACCACAAATGTAAAAATTTTAAACATCCCCGTGTTTTAAAATAGTAATGCATTAAACCTTATTACTTGTCAATAATATTCAATAAAGAATGCAAGCTGTGGTATCTTCATCAGTAACTGAGGCAAGCCCTGAAAAAAAAAATTGATCAGTCTGCGTAGCAGAAAGAAAACAATTTTGCTGCTTGCCAGGAGGTGTGTGCCCCATGCATGTATGATTAGCCACATGGACATAAAAAACAAAACGTCTATTTATGCTATTATGCTATTTTGAGGTTGCTGATCAAGAACCTATGATAATGATTCATATTTGATTCTTTACTGGTCCTTGCTCTATAGGAGCCACTCTCAAAATTTTTAAAATAATGAATTTCATACATAAGCACAGGGGGTATCATTTTCAACTATTTGAAGGTCAGTGATTATGAATATGATGATATTTTTGATTTTTGACAATTTAAAGGAATGTAGCCCTCTATGGATCTCTATCAGCGGGTGAAAAATGAACACTTTCTATTAAAACTAAGAATATTTAAACTTTAAACATTTAAATTGAACCACACATTTTTGTATGTCAAATATTTTACGCAGCTATTCTTGGTTTATCATGTACTTAAACATCATGAAGGAAATCATTACATTTCTTACAAAAATGTAATGGCTTACACTAATCAATTGATTTAACCAACCCATAACTAATCCCCATAATGTTTGTTATCTCACGCAACATCATTCAAATGCACTCTTCAGTGGCAACATTCTCTTCTGCCACCAACATCATGGAGAAATAAGCCTTCAACACACATCTTGTCCCACAAAAGAATTCTGCAGCCCATCTCTTGACTGTGACATATGAAGTGGACTGGATCTGGTATATATTGACTAGATGAGAATGAATTTCTGAAATAAATATTGTTCTCTAGTTTTAGAAATTAAGTGGTAGCATGAAATGGAGTTGGTGCTGAACATTGTAAATCACAAATGATAAAAGCTTCTAATTCACATACTGTGAATTTGGAGTTTTTCCTTGTCTTCTTAGAGAGTCAAGGCTAGGGGGCTGTCAAAAGACAGGGCCTGTTAAAGCCCATTGTGGCACTTCTTGTGTGATTTTGGATCTATACAAAATTAAATTGTATTATATTGTTTTGTATAATGTCTGGTCACTAACAAGATCAACATGGGCAGGTTTAAATTCAAAACATGTAGATCTCCCTAGCCACTAAAATGTCTCTTGACTTTGTTATGCAAATTAACTTACTTAAGATTGTTTCTTTGTTGTATTCCTCAGTCTTGTCAGAGAACTGGGCTGTTTACAAGTCTGACTCCCTTATGCTTGTTGTACTAAAGAGTGTCCAGCAGATCAGAAATTTGTAACAGTGATGTTGACTATTCCTCAGTTGAGATACTGTTTTCCCTGTCAATGTTATAGAGTATTAATATTAATTAAAGAAAACACTGGGCAAACAATTGTAAATTACAGCTCGATAGTAAAGCAATATCAATAGAGCATAATGCTACAGTAGGACTGTGTACTGTTGTTTGCCACATCAAAAACAAGGAGATAAATTTAACCAAGCACATCATTTTTTACAGAATATAGTGAAGTGATAACAAAAAAAAATATTTGTAATAGGAGAAATTCAGTGTCTCAAGTATTTTTAGTCCGGTAAATAGAAATATTTAACAACCTAAACTAAATATGCTGTATAACAGTGAGCAGAACTAGATAGTATCTATTGTGGCAGATTGCCGGGGTCATTACCTTGTCGGGATGCCTAAAATGCAGGAATAGTTTCCGGGCCACGAGTGGGCAACCGCCCTGGTGCAGGAGATGACCACGGGAGAAGAACAAAAAGGTTCTGGCCTGCTGGGACCCGTGGACAGCGCCAGGGGACGCCTCAAGCCTCGTAGGACTCGAAAATAGTTACTTCCGCCACTTGGCAAGATGGCGGAGGAACCTCCCAGAGACGCCCGGAGTGCTTCCGGTGCAAAGGGCAGTACTTCCGCCACACCAGGAAGTGCTGCCGGATGGACGTCATCATCCACTGGGAGCACATCCGGGTGGGAATAAAAAGGGCTGCCTCCTTACAGTCGGAGAGCCAGAGTCGGGAGTGCGAGCAGGACGAAGCTCCCAGGAGGAGAGAAAAGGCGGCCAAGGACTGAGAAACAGATTTATTGGGGTGATTATTGCTGAGTTCCTTGTGTGTAGTGGTGGGACTGTGTTTATTAATGTTTAATAAACGTGTGCAATTTATAAACATGTGGTTTCCGACTGGTGGTGTCCGGGCAAGTCTCACACTATCTATACACAGATGTTATGGTAGCAAAGTAATCCATATTGCTGACTAATGTAGTAGTGAAACAGAACAAGGAAGAAAACTTCATAAAAATACCTATTGGCTACTCTTTATTATATTATATTTATTTATATTTATTTATATTATATTTATTATATTATCTTTTGCCAAGAAACAATATAGACAGGTTACTTTTATATGGATCTCTCATACAGTATTTATTTATCTCAGGATAAGCAAAATGACACCTTTTATCTCAGGACATATACTTTTATTGCATTCTCAGCTTCCTTGGGTGAATTAAACATAAACATATATGTTTGATTACCAGCCACAGCCTTTACTGTAGCTGTGTATATAAATCTATATTTAACTCCTGAATGATGAAGTTGCTGGTTGATGCCACTATCTATATGCTGCTCTAAGAAATGTAAAATATTGATTTGGTTGGCATAAAGCAAGATCTTTAATTTCTTCATGCCACTGGAGTTCTGGTGAAAAACTCAGAGATCGATTTAATGGTGTTCTCTTGCCTTAAGACAAGTGTTAAAATGAAGAATACCCAAAATAAATGAGAACATAATGAGAACATAATTATGTTGAGGTAGAGTTTGCTTCAAGCATTAAGGCCTGCTATATAGACGAGACTAACTCCTCTAGTTAATTCTAATTGTTTACACATTTACTGTATATAGCACTTTTATAAATGAGCTGGATCAGACTGTTGAGCTAATATTCATGATATAATCAGCACAGAATACTGAAATTAGTAGACAAACACCAAGAGTTAATATATTTACAGAAGTAAAGCAAATATATGTAATATACGGAATGTGAAGAAAATAAGCTTGCAATTACTAGTGCCCTTAAGAGAAAATACACATTTTGGAGAAAATGCTAGCAAGTGAAGCACTGTAGTGCTATTATAAATCCACTGTCAAATATACATTTGAGGTTGTGAAATGAGATCTTACAGTGTAAGAGCTGCAGTATAAGAGAGAGCAGATCATAGAGACTTCCGCATTATTTCTAGACTACTGTGTGTTTTACTGCTCTAATTGTGCTGGTGACAAGCTGCAGAAGTGCTTTGTACGTAATTATATGGTTTAGGGCAGTGTGGCAGCGTGACTTTGGACTTCAAACCCTGAACTTGTGGGTTCAATGTAAAGCACTTTGAGCTACATTTTTTTGTATGAAAATGTGCTATATAAATAAATGTTGATTGATTGATTGATTGATTGAAATCCTGCTACTAAACATGGGTGGCCAAGAGCAAGTCATGTCACCTGCATGTGCTTCAGCTGGAAAAGACATGTAAACAACTGAATGTCAAATGTATTTAGTTAGCTTGGGTAAAGGTGTCAGCTAAATAACAACTTTCTGCTTTTGAAAGGAATATAAATTGACAATGTGACAATCCAATTTTAATTTTGAGAAGAAATTGTAAAAGCAGTCTGTATAAACCAAATCTGCACAATACTAAAAGAAAAGAAGAAAAACAAAGGATGGTCCTAAAGTAGATTGAATCCATTATGGTATATAGAGCATAATTTGCTGCAAGATTTTCTTTAATGGAACTGTAAGCTAAATGAAAAGAAGAACAAAAAATCACAAAAAAAGTAAAAGAGAACAATGGAAAGGTTTTATTAAAAAGAAAATGGTTAGCTTATGAATTCACTTTTTTAAACCTTGATTGAAAAAAATAACTAGGAATATTTTATAACAAGAAAATTGATATGTGATTTAGGTTTGCTAATTTAGTTGTGGACTCATAGGTTCTTTAAGCCAAGAATAGAGATAATTAGGACACCACTAAAGGAGTCTTCCTTTTTATTTTGAGGCATCAGTGAATTATACTGTGCATTAAAAGATTCTTAATTTTTGTGAGCATCTTAAATTCCTTTATTTCCCAAATTGGAGACCCAGTATTCTATTGCCATTTATACAATGCCTTTGGCAGGGAAAGAAATTGTCCTTGTTAAACATGCCTATAAGGAATAAAAACTAAAATCACAAAAACACACACTAATCATTATGTCATTTGAATTGGACTCACAAGGAGAAAGGTCACTTTGTAGCAAGCACTAATTATTTAATCAAGTAATTATTAATTAATACAACTGTCATTTATCCTTTAAATATCTTTATATGCTATATAGCATAACATGACAGAATAATCCAATTCAGAATCACAAACCATCCCTGGACAGTCTATCTCTGGTTCCACTCATGCAAATTGCCACTTTCACACAGGGAAAAGTTACAATCGCCAATTAATACTACACATCTGTCTTTTAAATGAAGGAGAAACACAATATAGTATATCCTTTTCTATAATAACACATTAAGATATACATTTACCTTATATTTATAAAGAAATATTTTTATTTGTACTGGAAAAAGTATTCTACTTAATGTTAGATATATATATGAAAACAATTTTTAATATTATTTTCAAAAATTCCAACAAGGTTATGTGATGTCTGGTACAAAATTTTCTTTGACCAGAATCCTCCAGAATGTTTCACTTTCGTAAATAAACAGGGACTTGCTATGAGGATAGTGCACCTAGGTTGCATATCTGGACAAGCCAACACACAATACCCATGACAAAAAGCAGCAGATTTACTTTTTTTAATGAACAAGTCCATAATTGTAGAGTCTGGGTTAATACCAAAGCACGCTGTGGTAAAACATATCTTGGATCCTTGGTGTGATTATCGGACCAGAGCAGGTACAAGATTTTTTTTTTTTTTTTGTAAATGATGCAAATCATGTCATGAGTGTCGGTGTGTGTGAAAGCAACAAGTGATCGTCAAGCACTTAATTGGGGAATGAGCCGATTAAGTGCATGAGACCAATTGGCTCGACCACACCTTAGTGCTCTGGAGAGTGTTTAGTGTACCCACACTCACAAGAAGTATTAAAGCACTGAGATGAAAATAAATTAAATTGACAGAGAGAAGGATGAGCAGAATTGGGTTCGGAGTCAGTGAAGGTGGAAGGAGGCAAGCAGTTGTGTAAAGCACTGTTTAGGAATATAAGCAGAGGCATTCTAGGCACAGATCAGCCCTCCTCATTTAAATTTTTTTTTGGCCAACACCTTTATCCAAAGCAACTTACAACATTTCAGTTACATTGCTTTTTAATTATTGGAGCACAGGCAGTTGAAGTGATGTGCTCAGAGTCACACAGTGTCAGTGGTGGGATTTGAACCCATAACCTCAGGGTTTTGAAGTCCAAAGCTTTAACCACCGCATCACTGCTTGATTTGTGGAGCAGGGATGATTGTGGAGTCCAGGGTTCCTGTTAGACAGATGGAAGTAGGAAGGAGAAGGGAGCTGGGCTTGGGGAAGAAGTAGACCACATTCACTGATGTCTCAGCCCTGCTGAGAATGCCTGATGGGTGAGCAAATACAGACACAGAGACATTAGAACTATCTAGACGAGAACAAGCCATTCGGCTCAACAAAGCTCACCAATTCTGTCCGCTCAACTACTACTTGGAAGCTTATTCCGCGTGTCCATGGTTCTCTGTGTAAAGAAAAACTTCCTAATGTTTGTACAAAATTTTCCAGCTGTGTCACTGTGTTCTTGAGGAAGTCATTTTAAAATAACAGTGTTGATCCACTGTACTAATTCCCTTCATAATTTTAAACACTTCAATCATGTCTCCTCATAATCTTCTTTTGCGTATACTGAAAACACTCAGCTTTTTTTTAATCTTTCCTCATAATTCAAGCCCTTTAGCCCTGGAATCAGCCTAGTTGCTCTTCTCTGGACTTTTTCTAGTGCTGCTATGCTTTTTGTAGCCTGGACACCAAAACTGTACACAGTACTCAAGATGAGGCCTCGCCAGTGCATTATAAAGCTTAAGAATAACCTCCTTGGACTTGTACTATACACATTGTGCTGTATAACCCAATATCGGTTACCTTCGTAATGGCTTCTGAACATTGTTTGGAGTCAAGTCCACTGCGACTCCTAAATCCTTCTCATAAGGTGTACTTTCGATTTTCAGAGCGCCCATTATATAGTGAAACCTAAAATATATTACTGTACATGTAACACTTTACATTACACGAGAATCCCTGAAGCCTACGAAACAACTCATAATCCCGGGCCACCTTAAATTCCTTTGCACCTCTTCATTAGTGTCTTTTATTTTGTAAATGTGTCAATCAGTGTGATGTCTGTGCAGAAGCAGATGTGTGCGGTTGTAGGAGGAAAACGGAAATATTGGTTGTTGGTGTGGATGTTAATAAAGAAAAGATAGTTAAGCATTACACATGTGTGAACCACTATTTCTGATACAACAGTTTTGCGACAAGGATGGCAGAGTTTGGTTTACTTCCTCCAGCTTCTTTCTTGCCAGTACCTGGTGAACCGCTAGTTCCCTGGAGACAATGGTATCGTTCGTTTGAGACGTACCTATTGGCGGCCAGGTTGATAACGTTGAGAAAACAAGGAAAAGGGTGCTTCTTTTACACTGTTTGGGAGCGGAAGGACAGAACATTCTTTCTACCTTCCAACCAACTGATGAGTCTTTTGCAGCCGCGGTGGCAGCACTAGATGGCCATTTTGGCCCAAGCTAAAGCGTCCTCCTGAGCCATTTCCAGTTACGTCAGCGTGCTCAGCAGCCGGGTGAGTCAATCACACACACAGCTTTTTTCAGCGTTGCGTGAGCTTGTACAACACTATAAGTTCGGGACACTATAAGACGAGTTAAAAAGGGACCAACTGATTGAGAAAATGTCTTGTGAACAGCTGAGAGAGCATTTATTATTGGAACCTGATTCCTTAACGTTAAGTAAAGCCGTAGAGATTGGAAAACAAGTCGAAGCAGCAATCGTGGCCATGTCTAAATTGTCAGGCACAGCAACAGCAGCACCTACTGACACATCATTGCCAGTGCAGGCTGTAAAGAATGCCCCGCAGGCTCGCCAACGGCGTTGTGGAAACTGTGGTTCCCACAGACATTTCACCAAAGCACAAGACTGTCCTGCTCTCAGCCAGCACTGTAGAAATTGTCAAAAAATGAACCATTTTGCTTGGTGGTGTTGCTCTGCTCCAAATCAGCCCCCTTCTGAGACACCTTCATCTTCAGCAATAATTAACTCGGTGTCCAGACCAAGCAACCCTTTCAAAACATGTGCCTGTTATGTAAACAACATTCTTCTCCCTTTACTCATTGATACAGGAGCCAAGGTTTCTTTGTTGAATAAAGTGACATATGAGAGACACTTCTTTCATGTTCTAATCTAACACACCTCAGTAACAGTTGCAGGATATGGCAATTCAAACATACCAGTTCTGGGCACTGTTTGTCTTGCAGTACAGTATAAATACCAAGGACCTTTTGATTTTACATTTTTTGTTACCACAATGGGTGCAAATCTAATGGGTTTGGATCTTCTCTACAGATTACAATTTCATTTGTGTGATTCAAGTGGCACTGACATTATGCAGGTGACAATGTTGTTTTCTGGGTTGGGCTGCATTACTGGGTTCATCCAGCATCCCACAGTGGATAAAACAATTTCTCCAGTTATCCAACCACTGAGCATTGCGAGTGCCATTATCATTAAGAGACCAAGTTTCGACAGAGCTTCGCCACCTCCAGGAAGATGATATCATTGAACCAGTGGATGTGCAAGAGCCATTTTCCTAGTTCTATAAGATTCATGAATATTTTACTAGATGACAATGCATAATCTATGAGAGGTTCCTATAACCCTCGTGAATAGAATTGTATTGGTATTTTCCTGTCATTTTCTAACAGCTTTGAGTGAACAATGTTCTCCAGTTAGTGTTTAGCCTTGCCTTGTGTAAGGTATAGAGACATACGGTTTTTAGCCGTGTTTGTGCTCGTGATTGTGCTTGCGCACGTGACCGTGCCTATGTGCCAACCGGCCACTGGCCCTTTTGACTGTAAAGTAACTCGTAAAACAGCACTTTTATTTAAGTGTTGAACCGTTTGCTTAAGGCATACAGAACAAGAAATTAAGAACCTTTAAGTATAGAAAGAAGTAAAGAAAGTTTAAGTGTAGAAATAACTAAAGTTTCTCAAGAAAAGCTAAGTTTATAGATGATACGTTTTTTCTTTTTTTTTGCCTTTATTCTAAGTGTGTAACTATTTTACCTTTTATTCTTGTGTGGATTATTTGCTTTTAACTTTCACTAAATATTTTAAAATGAACTTTTAGACTGTGAGATTTCTTTGACACGCGTTTTACCCATGCCTGACTTTGCCTTATACATCGGCAGCTACACTAAAAGTTAAAAACCGTCCTGAAGTTTTGAAGCCAGCTTAAAGTTTAAAAACGGCTTAAGATTGAAACCAGCCTAAAGATTAGAAAACAATCTAAGAGTAAAGCTTGAAAATTGCCTTGGATTATAAAAGAAGGCAAGCCTGCATTTTCTAAACCTGAGATTGGACTGCAATGAAAGAAATCAACAACAACTTAAAAAAGACTCAACAGGTACCTTTAATCTTTGCCTTTGATCGGAATTGGACATATTTGAGAATTGCTAGTGCTCTTCGTGAGACTGTATAAATTAGAAAGGATTTTAAGTACAGTACCTTGTGGGATCGCCATGGCATCTGAATCCAGGAACCAGAAAATATTTTGAACCCCCAATGAAAGTATCAGTGGTGTGAGCGGAAGTCACGACGATTATGACACTTCTATGGAGGACCATCTCCAAGATGACAGAAAGCCGTCCAACTCAGTGTCAACTAAACTTCAATCAGAAATGGATTACAAATACAAGCAATTATTTAGTATGATGAAGACCGTAAAGGATTTAAACAAAAATTAATTTAACTGTGAATATATAAAATCAATCATCTAGAATTCGTTCTTTGACCTGAGAATGGAATATAAAAGGTTAAGCGACAAACTTTTATCCCTCCAGAGCAATGAAGATACACGGAAAATGCTACAAAAGGACTTTGATGCTAAAATGGAAATTTGTAATACATTTACGGGATGTACAATGAATTGGGTTTTAGAAGTATGTCAAAATAAAAGCTTCAACCAGCAACCTGATTTTTATGCTAACCAATTCAAGGATTACAGAATAACGAATGACATTCCTAACGTTTCTCCAGAAGACAGTATCCCTCAGATTTCCATTCAAAGTAAAAGTCATGCAAGCTCAACGGCTACTTCTAGTAGTGTCATCAGATCTCAAGAGGCAGCACACACAGTGCTGTTGGCTAAAGCAGAGAATTAAAGAAAGCTACAGGCTCTAGATTTGGAAGAAATAGGCCTGCAATTGAAGGCTAAAAGAGAACAATTGGCTTTAGAGACAGAAATTGCAGAATCAGAAGCAAAATTGAGAGTTCTTAAAAACGCTATCGAAGTTCAGATAAACCCAATTCTAATAATGACCCTCAGAAACCAGATGTAAGAAGCGCAAAACCACAAGAAGCAAGTATTCGTGACTTTCCATGTAACAATGAAAGTAAAAACAGTCTTCAGCAATTGCTTTATGATCAGCAAAATAAAGCGCCAGCACCTCTTCAACAATTGCTTTATGATAAGCGTTACGATCAACAGAAAGAACAACAGTATAAGACTCAAGTGCTATATGTTCCACACAAAAAGATCCCAATATCTGACGGCGATCCCTTGAAATATGTTTACTTTATAAGAACATTTGACCGAGCTATCGATGAGGTGATAGAGAATACACAAGATAAATTAGACGTATTGGCACAGTTTACCAAAGGTTCACCTCACGAGATTGTTAAAAACTGTAAATACTTGTCACCGTTAGAAGGTTATCAAAAGGCCAGAAAGAAACTCGAAAGTCTTTATGGAAACCAGCTACGGAAAGCAGATGCCTATATGAGAAAAGACAAAGGGCGGCTGCAAATAAAGCCAAACGATGGAGAAGGACAGAGCGATTATGTGAACTTTCTTGGCGGAAGTACAAACATTATGCCCAATTTAGAAAGTGGACAAAGATTTGAAAATAATGATAACCTTCCTACTAAAGTCACCAAACTTCCTCAAGACCTACTAGCACCGTGGCAATGCAAAGTACAGAGTATTGAAAGTACAGAGAGCAGGCAAACCCCTCTTGCCGATCCAGTAAATTTTCTGGATGAACAGACAACATCAGCTTTGGATCCGTGTACAGCTCGGCTCTAAAAAGCCATACCTTCGAGAAGGAAAAGGAAAAGACTGATCAAGAGAAGTATCCTTTGAAAGGTGTCCCGAGAGAAAGTAGCTTTGTTACAAACGTTTCTATTGCCTGCGAAAAAATGGATACAGACACCTCAGTCAAAACGGCGGAGACAGCTGGACATATAAGCGGTAAGCACTGTATTTTTTGCAATGAAAATCACGATCTTAACGAATGCAGTGCAATTTAGACATTAACTTCTGGAAGTAAAATTTACTTTTTGAAATCTAAAGACTTATGCTGTAAGTGCCTTAAACAAGGACATTTTAGTAAAGACTGTGAAGAAAAGATTAAATGCCAAATATGCTCTCAGTTACATCCAGTAATTTTGCATATGAATAAGGAAAAAGGCACCGACGATAAAGCCACACCTCCTAAAGAGGAGAACGTTATGTCGGAAGAGAAAAACATTTCTTTTGCCCATATTTTTGTTGAACCGCTAGAGACTTGTTTTGATACCGGGGCCGGTAAAGAGTGTGTCTTAGCTGTGACTCCAGCTACGGTTAAGTCTGAAACGAGTGAAAAATGTATAGAAATATATGCTCTAAAAGACTCTGACAGCTCAGGTACATTTTGCACTGAAAGTCTACAAAAGCAGTTAAATCTTTCAGGAAGAAAGTCTCACATCTGCATCCGCACTGTAGAAAGAGACACAGTAAATAGTCAGAAATTAGTAAAGTGTACAGCCCTAACTAAGTTACAAGTCTGTGGGATAGAAGAAAATACATTTTTGATACACCAGAAGTGTACACACTGAACTCTGTACCAGTGAAAAGGGAGAACATCCCTAAAGAAAAAGATGTCAAAAAATTGTCTTATCTAAAAGACATGCATCAACCCCAGATAAATACTGACCAAAGCAATAATATTGTAATTACAATTCTATTATTAATATTGTTGTTGTTAAGTACAAATGCCCGCAAAGTCATGGAGCCATGGCACCTTATGCTGTGAAAACATTCTGAGGGTGTATTGTTAATGGATTTATAAAGGGCTCAGACAAAGAAAGACTGCAAAGATGTTCAGTCAACATTGTGACAATAATGGAGATAGAGCAAATGCTACTCCAGCAATACAATACAGACTTTCCAGAGCGCAGTTGTGAAGAGAAGGAGGACATTAAATTCATGCGCTTAGCTTCAGGTATTGCATGGCTAGTGGATGGACACAATTGCATTAATCTGCCTTTTAAAGATGAGACTCTTAAAGTGCAAAACAATCATTGTGTTGCAGAACAACATGCTATTGGACTTAAAAGGTAACTTACAAAGTATCCAACATTCCATGAGGATTACAAAATTTTCATGAAAGACATTTTAGACAAAAGATATGCCATTAAGGTACCCACTGAACAGTTAACTCTTGAAAAAGAGAATGCCTTAAGAAGCACAGCTTCAGAAGAAGCAGTTAACACTGTGTTAAATAATTTCTTTGTTGATGCCTGTTTAAAGTCAGTTGCTACAGAAGAACAAGCACAAGCCATAAAATTGGCCAAAGATCTTCAAGCCCTGTGCTTAAAGGGAGGATTTTATCTTACAAAATGGATAAGTAACAGCAGAGCAGTTTTGCTGTCAATCCCTAAAGAAGACAGGGCAATAGATCAAAAAGACCTGGACTTAAGCCATGATCTGCTACCAGCTGAAAGAGCCTTGGGTGTTCAATGGTGTACACAGACTAACAGTTTTAAGTTTCAGGTAAAGATGCAAGATAAGCCTGCTACAAGACGTGGCATTCTGTCAGTGGTCAGTTCAATATATGATCCACTTGGATTTTTAGCGCCAGTCATACTGCCTGCCAAGTTTATTCTAAGAGAACTGTGTAAAGAAAAATAATGCTTGGGATCAAGAAGTGGAAGCTAAGTATGTTCGGCATTGGAAAAAATGGATGGACAATTTGCAGCTACTTGTGGATTACAATGTAGACAGGTGCTTTAAACCTCCTGGATTTGGTCAAATAATGACCGCACAAATGCATCATTTTGGAGATGCTTCAGAAAACGGGTATGGCACTGTTTCCTACCTCCTTCTGACTAACAAAGAAAATGAGAGACATTGTTAATTTCTAATGGGTTAGAACTTACAGCAGCAGTGATTGCAGTCAAAATGGACAAAATGTTAAAACGAGAACTGCAGATTCCCCTGCAAGAGTCAATCCTTTGGACTGACAGCACCACAGTACTAAGGTACATTGCAAATGAAAGTGCACGCTACAAAACCTTTGTTGCCAACAGAATCGCAGTGATAAGAGAGCACTCACAACCCTCGCAATGGAGGTACGTCGCATCTGCGCAAAATCCTGCAGACCAGGCATCAAGAGGTTTAACAATAGAAAGATTCATTAAAAGTAAAACTTGGATACAAAGCCCAAATTTCCTGCTACAACCAGAGCATGAATGGCCTAAGAGACCGGATGAAGTGGACTTGTCTGCTAATGATGATCCGGAAATCATAAGTTGTGTAGTAAATTTTGTAAGTGTAGAAGAAAAAATTGAACCAGTAAAAAGACTTGTAGAGTACTATTCAGAATGGTACAAATTAAAGATAACAATAGCTGGTTCCTTAAGTTTAAAGAAGAGCTATTGCGTTTGAAAGAAGAGAGAAAGAGCTGGTGTTTTATACAGTTAGCCAATCTGGACACAGCCCAGAAAGACAAAAGACGCTAATCACAGAACATATGAAGGAATACAAATCAACAATGAGACTAAAGTCACTGTCTCTAGATGACTTGTCTAAAGCAGAAAACAAGCTTATTTGCCTAAGTCAACTACAAGCTTATCCAGAAGAAGTTAAAGCCCTACGTAAAAATCGGCCTATAAAGAAAGGCAGTAAAATCATCAAACTGGTTTCTACAAACAGTTCTACAAGAAGGAATATTAACACAATATTCGGAGGAAGACTCAGCAAATCTGCTATGCCGAAGGAAGCCAAGCACCCTGCAATTGTTCATAAAAACTCGCATATCGCTACACTCTTAATCAGACGCCTTCACCAAAAGACACTGTGGACGTAATTATTTGTTAGCAGAACTACGTCAAAAATGCTGGATACCTCAAGCAAATGCAGCTATCAGAAAAATAATTTCAAAGTGCACTACATGCAGAAGATACAATGCGAAAGCAGGTGAGCAAAAAAATTGCAGATTTGCCAGAAGATCGCCTAGCACCCAACAAACCACCTTTCACTAATGATGGAGTCGATTATTTTGGTCCCTTTTTTGTCAAAAGAGGACAAAGCTTAGTCAAAAGGTATGGAGTAATTTTCACCTGTTTAACAACTAGAGCCGCACACATTGAGATTGCGCATAACTTAGATACAGATTGCTGTATCCAAGCCATATTCAGATTTATGAGTAGAAGAGGTCAGGTTAAAATCATGCGCTCAGATAATGGAACAAATTTTGTTGGAGCAGAAAGAGAGCTACGAGAAGCTACAAAAAATCTGGAACACGAAAAAATCAGTAACGCAATTATGCGAAGAGAAATCAAATGGATTTTTAACCCACCATCAGCCTCTCATCAAGGTGGAGTTTGGGAAAGACAAATCAGAAGTATAAGAAAGATCTTAAATTCGACACTAAACCAACAAACACTCGATGATCAAAATCTTCATACAATGATGTGTGAAGTGGAATCAATACTCAATAACAGACCCCTTACAGAGACATCAAACGACCCTAACGATCTGGAACTGCTCACACCCAATCACTTATTGTTAATGGACACTCAACCTGAAATGCCACCTGAACTCATTTCAAAAAATGAATCATATCCAAGAAGACGCTGGAAACAAACTCAATACATGGCTGATTTGTTTTGGAAAAGATGGACTAAAGAGTATTTGCCAATACTTCAGAAACGTCAAAAATGGCTTGCACCAAGAAGAAATTTTGAACCAGGAGACATTGTTCTAATTGTGGATATAGCTACACCTCGCAATTCCTGGGTAATGGGTCGAGTCATCAAGACAATGCCAGATACCAAAGGTGCAGTCAGAAGAGTTTGTGTACAAACCAAAAACAGTACACTGGACAGACCCATGAACAAACTGGAGGATCAAATAACTGAAATGATTGATCTTTATTGCATGCTTAATTTAATTTAGCTGGTGTTTTTACAGTAGAGTTTAAGTTTTAAAGTTTCTTAAGTTTAGTATTTGTGTTTTTATAGTAGAAACTAAGTTTTAAGCTTCTTAAAGTTTGTTTTAAGTTTAGTAAAGTAAAGAAGGCTCTTATTAAGTAATGTGAAGTAATTGATTTCTGCCCTAGCATAAACAATTAGGGGCCAGATGTGGCTCCCCGTCAGGGAATGCGAAACTCGGTCTCCCGCGTGACAGGCGGGGATGCTCACCACTAGCCACCGATGCATAAGACGAAGTCAGGCATGAGTAAAACGCATGTCAAAGAAATCTCACAGTCCACAAGTTCGTTTTAAAATATTTAGTGAAAGTTAAAAGCAAATAATCTACATGAAGAAGACCAGGAAGTGGCCACAATTAAAATCAGGAGATGGAGATAGCTTAAAGGCATACACACTCTTCCTTAATAATTGTAAAAGTGTTATGTCGGGCTTAAAGAACAGACACGAATTTGAAAGCAATTTAAATATCCATATTATGTCATCAAAACTTCCCCAAGAGCTACGACAGCTCTGGCAAAATAAAACAACAAAGCAAAGAACAAGCGCCTAATATACCCCATATAAAAGTGCCAGTGTTTGAAGGCGATCCATTGACTTGTATGAACTTTATAAGGGCATTTGATCGAATCATCGACCAGGTGGTGAGTGATCCTGGTAACAAACTAGATTATTTAGTACAGTTCACTCAAAGCTGTTAGAAAATGACAGGAAAATACCAATACAATTATATTCACAAAGGTTATAGGAACCTCTCATAGATTATGCATTGTCATCAAGTAAAATGTTCATGAATTTAATAGAAGTAGGAAAATGGCTCTTACAGGATGCTTCCCCATAGATTTCAAATTTAGTTGTGGCAAAGAAAAAATCAGGAGGTTTGCGAATCTGCATTGATCTGTGTTCTGTAAATAAATTAATTATTCCGAATAAATACCCTTTGCCAACTGCCGAGGAGCTGACCACACATTTTCATGGGTCTACAGTGTTCAGTAAACTGTACCTAAATTATGGCTATTTGCAGGATCCCCTTGATCCTATAAGCAGAGATCTAACAGCTTTTGTGACACACCTTGGTGTCTTCCGTTACAAGAGCATGCCTTTTGGCTTCAGCTCAGTACCTAACTGTTTCCAGAAGGTCATGTCTGTGATGCTGGCAGGAATTCCAGGTTCCATTTATTTGGATGGTACCACCCTGGGCCAACATGATGAACGCCTTTCTCAGGTGCTCTACCAACTCTCAAATTACCATGTCACTCTTAACTCGGAAAAGTGTATTTTTTAGGGTGCAAGAAATTGAATTTGTGGGGTATAGGCTCTCTGAGCAAGGCATCACGCCTATAATGTCGCATGTGGATGCCATCCACTCTCTTCCTGAACCTCAAACATCCTCGCAACTGGCATCCTTTTTGGGAATGGCTGCAAATTATCTTCGCTTCCTCCCACAGTTTGCCTCAACAACAGCTCCTCTGCGCCATCTCCTAATAGTGCATTGCACTATTTTATGGACTGTTTATTCATGAATACTTTTGAAGCACCACACTTTTTGAACACTGATACTAGGGATTTGAATAAAGCTGCCCTATGCACTTTTGCACCTCTAACTGTGGTTGTGTCCTCACTTGCCCCTAGTCCATCCTCGGTTATGACTATCAATGTCCCAATAGATGGAAGAGGCCTCTGGCTGCTGGCACCTTGGACATCTTAGTCAGGAAGTACAAAAACAAAATCCAAGATGAGGAAAGATTCAGAAGCAGGTAGAGGGTCAGAAAATGTAGGTTAGATTATTTAAATACTGACGTGATATACTGTTGCTTATTTCTTAAAGTACTTATAAGGTCTTTGTTGATTGTTGTTTCACCATCTTTCAGAACTAGTTATTCTAACCCAAATGCCAAGATAATGCCTCTTTTTTCATGGAATCAGTAAAGCCACTCAGCTTCTTCTACAGACCTGCCTTAGATTGTTTTATATTATGTACTTCCACTAACATTGTACTGATATGAGAACCTGGAGATATAATCAGTGCTTCCAAACCCAAATGAAATACTTTTCTATATTGCTGTTTGAGTGATCCTGCTTTGTTACAAGCATTAAATAAGTCTCAATTAAAATTATTTTGAAATATATATTTGTACACAAGTCATTTCAGCAATACATAACATGTTTTCATTGTATTTGTTTTGACAATTTAGCCTCAGAACAACACGTGACAATCATTTCAGCATGAGTCATTCATGCTTATATGTCATGTTACATTAATAATATGTTTACTAATGCTGCAGCAAGCAGTTACAAGTTGTCTTGCTGGTTGTGAGGTTTTGGCAATTAATGCAAATAATGACTTTTGAATGCCACTGTGTTTTGCTGTTATGTGCATTATTAGACAACGATTTTAATTTCTCTAAAGGAATTAGGACTTTATAAAGTTTTTTTATTTAGGTAAGTTTTTATTTACTCTTATTTCCTCAAATACTTGCATCATATTATGTTCTTAAATTACTATATGTCCTCTCATTTTAAGTAAAAAAAGGTAGAAACTATTAAAACTTTACACATGCTGTCAATATGTAGTGATGAGAATGAAATTTTAATGTTCTGTATTCCCCATGACTAAAACAAAAATAAAAATAAATATGCTATTAAACTGCAATGACTGGTCCTAATGAATGAAAGGCTGTAGGGTATTTTTGTTCAATATTCCTTGCATTTGTATGTGACATTTAAGTGTTTTGGAAAACATCAACCCTGCAAGTAAAAGTCACCATAATAAATAAACACAGCAAACATCCTTCATTTAATATAAAAATGTGGTAAAAAAAAATAAAGTGAAAGCACAGTTACATAGTTCTAACAACTTTATTAGGCCTATCTACAGGTGCTTACAAAGTAAAGGTTGTTATTTTGTTATTTTAGCTGCCTAAGTAATGCCTGACGATTTTTTCCTCAGCTTTGTTTCAGAGCAACAATCTAAATCTCAGCTTGGTGTGTTATATTAGAGGCTCACTTCAGAACATCAGAGGATGCGCTACAGTGCTGGCTCCACTGGATTTTCCTTTATAGAACAAAGAACCCAAAGCTACTGCTTTTCTGCCTGTCATTCTCCAAAAACAGAAGAGTCTTCCTTTGCCATCTGCAGGACAAACTCTAAACTATCTTGAGAACTCCCCATGCTACCCCATTTGTAATCCTGGAATAGTAGCTGAAACAAACAGAAGCAGTAGATCTGTGTTGTTAGTTAGGCTCTGTGTTTAGAAGATAAGATAATGCAGACTGGTAGGAAGAGGCAGGGTTGTTTATATACTCGATGGTCATCTACTCTATATATAAAAAATCCTAAGCCTAAAAGTGCAATGATTTTATGTGACTTTCTATGTCACGTTTTTTGTCATGCTTTAAATCGGGCTTATTTTAAATCCTTTCTCCTACATCGGAGAAAGAATGCAGCGACGGCAAAAGTGTGACGTGTATACTTTCTCCGATGTAGAACTTCCGTTATCATCACCCCTGTTATAGGACGTCTTTATGTGAAAACAGCAGTGTCATATTGGGGGCTCATCCCACCAGCGTGAACGCGACTGAGAGAATAAAACTGAATAAAAAAAACAAAGCTAACCTTTACAAGTATCATAAATTTACACTGGCTGTTACTGACTCAAATCAAATGTATGTTTTTATTCTAAAATAGTAAGAATAAGAGCAGCTCTCTTCTCAAAACGGAGTCGTCCAGGGTTGAACCTGTGAAGTTTTGATTACCAGTCAACAATTAATACTGTTGCGCCACTAAAGCGGTCGTATCAAAGGGGTGTTAATGTCGCACCCTAATACGGGTTCTTTTCCTGCAGTTATATTCTTGAAAGGAAGCGTACTTGTTCTGTTATATTTGTACCTTTTGTGAAAGTGTTTTATTTGATATTTGGACTTCAGGTTTCACACATTATACGCTTCATGTCTACATTTTGTCAATTATTACTAAAACATGAAAAACGTTTCTGTTTTAACAATGTCTTTACATAGATTGTTGTAGTCATGGAATACACATGAAATGCATGTGTTCCAAATAACTATATAGTATTTATAAAAGGTGTCATTTTGCTTGACTTCTCACTCTATACAACTCTAAGCAACTGACACGCAGGTAAACAGACCTGAGCTGAGAAAACTGTGCGGCGGTGGGGGGAGGTGATAGTAGACTGCTTGCTGCTTATCGACACATTTACAGGACAAAAGACGCTGACGGAGAGGTGCAAAGGAATTTAAGGTGGGACAGACTTACAAGTTTTTTCATAGGCTTTGGTAAATCTAGTGTTAAACTGGCAGACAATAATAGTAATGCATTACAAGCTATACTGTAAAAATTATTGAGACATTTTTGTCATGCTTCACTACTCCTGACTAAAGTGTCTTGCAGCTTTTTATGTCTTTTTTCTTCTTTTTTTGGACTATGGAAAAAATCAACTCCCAGTCACTACTGCCCAAATATAATCCACGGAGAACAAGCAAAGTCAACACTGAAGGCCTTATGTCCTATAATTAATTCAAGACTCAGCAACAACCATGAAGAAAAATTCTCTTCATTAAAAAACTTATTACAAAATTTTCTTAAATTTTAATTTAAGATAAGGGTAGACTGTTGGATCAACTACACCATGCACAAAAGCAATCAAATAACATTGTATGCAGTGTAAATAATGAATCTAAAATATTAATACATATTCAATGGAAAAAGTTAATTTCCTGCTTAATGTACAGTTCTAAAAATGACAGTCCCTGTACTTTTACATTTAAAAAAATGGCATATTTAATTTAAAACCTTGGGAAAATGATGTAGCATAATAACTTGCATTATAACTTTGCCAAACCATTTCATTGCTGAATCTAAAGGACTGAATTTTATATATTCAATTTTATTTCTATATAGCACCTTTTACATCTTTTAGACACTGATGTCTGTCAAGTAAACCCATGGTGTTAAGTTGATGATGCCAAATAATATGCTGGTATTGTTTCAGGTCACAAGCACCATATTGTAATTTCCATTAGAAAACATACTTGACAACTGAATGGAGTTGGCCTGGACATGCAGAGCCTAGTCTGGAACCTAAGAGCTTCTGGACATTGGACTTCAACTCCAACCCAGTCACTAACTTTATGGAGTTGGTATGTTTTCTTCATGTCTTTTAAGGATTTTCTCTGGCTACTTTGATTCTCCTCTGGTTTCCACTTTGAAGTCAAAGCTGTCCATGTTGCCACTTGCTTTACAAAACAAAGGACACTGAAAGAAGAGGTGCGAAGGGATTTAAGGTGGACCAGGATTACAAATTTTTTGTAGGCTTCAGGAAGTCTAGTGTTAAGACAGGTTGGATTTGCTTATGGTCACCTATCTCAGATTCTCCTATCACTGTGGGATCCACAGGATGTTCTCCTTTCATTTCTTTCTGGCTGTGAAAATACACTGCCACCAGAAAGTCATAACGGCAGTAATGTGACTGTCAAATTAGGATAATTTAGATGATTTCCAAGATCTTTGTGCAACAGCCGAGTAACAATAAGCTAAAAAATCTAATATTAACTCAAGAAAAAAGGTTTACAACACAAAAAAGTGGCTGTTGTGCTTCAGTGCAGCAAACTCTGGGCAACGTGAACAGAGCAAAGCATGGTGAATCACAGTGCTGCATCCACCACAACTCCACCTCCAAACTGAAACCATGTCACAAAGAGAAAAGCTGCACTGTTTTAAGACTGCATGAGTGACAAGTGTGAATGAAAGATGGGTATAGCCAATTGGATCATATCTATAGCTCTACAAGCTGGACACACTGAAAAGCACAACCCATATGCAGTCAAAACAATGTAGTAAGAAGATCAGAAGGCCATCAATAGTGTTAAGATATGTAATGCACATGGTAGCGGTCTTCTACCCTGATCTAACACTTGATAGAGTTGACAGGACTCATATCTAGTACTCAAACATATCCTGAAACTGTTATCATATGTAAATCTAATGTTACCAACTGACAGAGATGGTTTCTACGTATGGCATACCTAAAGTTTATAATCTGTTATTAGTTTGAACATTGCAAACAAAAAGAAGGTGTTTAATGCATGATGTCATATGTCTATGTATATACAGAGCAGGTTTACCCAACCTGAGGATGGCTTTCGGTATCAGTCCTTTGTCACACATTAGAATGAATGTAGTACTTCAAGAAGAGAGGAGTGGTGATAATTTATATAATGGTGAGAAGAGGTTTGCTTTTTGTGGGTCAGAAGGATTATCCACAGTTGTTTTTGTCCAAAATCTTATGAAGCTATCCTTTTATTGCCCATTTATAGTTTCTGAAAACAATGTAAAGCTATCAATTGATAAGACAAGATATGCCATTTTTGGCAACTTCTTTGTTTTGTAGTTTTTGTTTTTGTATTTTTGTTTCTACACTTTATTCTTATTTAATGGATATAAAGCAGTAGCTCTCAATATACTGTTCAGTGGCATTCTGATACCTTATGTGTGAATGCCAAACTGCTACACAGTGTGTAACTATATTCAGGTCACCTTCAATACACTTTTCCTGGTGAGGATCACAGTGGCACCATGTCATGTTGAAGAGGCCAAGCCAGCCTATCATAGCAACTTATTCCAGCTCTTCTTATAGAATATAAATATGGTGTATGTTTAAAAATATAGATATATAGAATCTCAAATGATTTGATTATCACACGTTCTTAATATAATTTAGGGTCACAATTTGCTGACAGTCTATCGACATTAAGCACTTCAGGGCATACTCAAACATCCACAATTAGCAATTTTTAGAATTGTTAATCAATCCTAAAAGACATCTTGGGGATGCAGAACAGAAAAAGAGTACATGGAAAAACACACAGACACCAAAAAAAAACCATTCAAAGTCTCCACCAGCAATGCCCAGGCTGTGATTTAATCTCAGGGCTCTGCATGTGTGAAGCAGCCAGAGTTAACTAATCCATTACTGTGTCTCCTTATTCAGTTGTATTAAATTATGATAGAATTAGATGGTTTGGATTTCTTTGGGATAGCAGTTGGCGTTGGATAACTTTGAGATTTGTGATTTGAATTTCAGTTGAATGAAAAGCAGAAAAGGAAATCTTGAAAAATAAATACAATTATGAAAATACAGTGGTTATTATTTTTAATGTAAACCTAATGAGAGGAATCAATCAGGATGGTGCAGACATTTAGACAAAAATTAATTGGAAGCCAAGAGTCCTTACGTAATACAACATCCTTTATTGTAAGCAAAGCAATTTATGTAAGCAATAATTTTCAATTTAGAGTTCCTAACCCAAATCCCCCCCAGAATTTAAATACAGGCAGAACAAGCAACAGAGAATTTACATCTTAGCTGGATTTTAAATTAGGTCTGAAGATTCTGAATGCCCACAAAGAGCTACAAGGTCCCCATATCGAACATCCGATACATTAGCACTGCAGTCCAAATATTGCAAAGCCCTGCATCTAACAAAAGCATTGAGTGTACACTGTCTTTTACCTGCACCTTATGACATAATTTGCTCTTCAGTGCACAGCTTAGCTAATGTCAATCACTCTGTCAGGCTGCCATAAGACTCTGCTTCATCTGATACTTTCAAGGGCACAGTTACCCTCCAGCTTTTGAAATGTCAGTGATCTCATTCTCTCACCTTGCATTAATATGGACACTGTCATTTATCACAATGAGCCTGAATAACATTCTGAAGATTATTAAGAGCTAGCTGTATAAAGAAATCCATGTCATTTGATATAAAGACAGTTTGAAAAGTTAAGGAGATTCTGACTTTAGAAGTTTTATGGTTCGGGCAAAGTTCCAATCCTATATTTGTAGGTTAATACTTTGGATCTTTTTAATGTACAAGCATAAAGTCCAAACTTAGAAAACTAATGTTTGATGTTAAATTCATATGTTTGCTTAATTTCAGTAATACCATATCAGTTTCTTTTAGATACTTAGAATATGGCTCTGCTGTGACTACTATATATTTCTAAAACTGACTAGTATACTTGGAGACAATGGAGGCAAGTTCAATACATGGCTGAATTGTTTTGGAAAAGATGGTCTAAAAAGTATTTGCCAGTATTTCAAGAACATAAGAAATGGCTTACACCAAGAAGGAATTTTGAACCAGGTTTTTAGTAGTAGACGAAGCTGCACCATGCAACTCCTTGCTAATGGGTCAAGTCATCAAGACAATGCCAGATGAGGTGCAGTCAGAAGAGTTTGTGTGCAAACCAAAACCAGCACAATAAACAGACCCGTGAATAAATTGTGCCTGCTGCAAGAAACAGCATTTTGTTTGAAGTAACAAATTCTTAAAAGGTTTACAGTTAAATTACTAGTTATGTATTAGTTAGTTATTGAGAGATAAGACCCAATAAAAACTATATGAATAGTTTGTGGCTCTTACTGAAGTAAAATATGGTAATTGTCCTTGGGGCCAGAAGTGTAAGGGCCAATCTTAGAAAGCTATTGTTTGATGTTAAATTCATATGTTTGCTTAATTGCAATAATACAATATCAGTTTCTTATTGCTACCTAGTGAGAAGTCAAGCAAAATGACACCTTTTATTGGCTAACTAAAAAGATTACAATATGCAAGCTTTCAAGGCAACTCAGGCCCCTTCTTCAGGCAAGAAAAAAGGTGTCATTTTACTTGACTTCTCACTACATTCATAATGGCTAATACGGTACAACTCCTAGTATTATAGCTACCTAGAATATGGTATAGCCTTAAACCCCTGTAAGTTAACATGAACTTTCTTAGCTATAATTGTAGAACAGAGTATTAATTAAGCCAGTTCAGAAATAGTTTTACTGCTAGCATGGACTAGTAGAAATGTTGCAAATAGGAGATCGCACACAGTGTTTTAACTGTTTTTAATGTGCTTATGTGCCTCAAATATGACTGTAAGACCAAACATAGAGAAATAAAACAAAATATATAAGCCTTAAACAGAACTTTTCTTAAACAAGAACTTTACTTTTCTTTAATATCAATTTCTGCTCTATTTTTGTGTGAACTGTTTTGCTCTGAAATTTTACTAAAACTTTTAAAACGAAGATATTTGGTCTGAGGAATTATTTGAACATGTGTCTCACTGGTGCTTGAATCATCCTATAAAGCAAACTAAAAGCTGCAGAACTTTGGTCATTTTGGATAAATGCAGCTACAACAAGTTAAAGACTGCTAAAAAAGGAATCTGCCAGACTCTCATAATCTTCCTTCAGTAACTACAGTGAGTACTGTTGGGATCCAGGGGCGCCACCAGGGGGTCCTGCTACTGCTCCAGAGCCCGTGTGGACGGTTGTTCTGTCACGCCTGGAAGTACTGCCGGAAGTGGGGCAACGAGCACCTGGAGCACTTCTGGGTGACTTATATAAGGGACCAGCTAAGCAAAGTTCTCTTTCCTCGGTGGTTTCGTTTTGCCGACACGTTAAATCGTCTATTAGCAGCTAAGCGAGTATCTCTCCTTAGAGGTTTTGTTTTGCCGAAGTGCTCACCTCGCTTGTGTATTAGCAGCTAAGTGACTTTCTATTTTATCGGCGATTTCACTTTGGCGAAAAAGTCGATTTCTTTGAGCTTCATGCTGTAGCCTCTCACTTCTGGGCTGGACAGACAGACACACACGCTTCCATGCATAAACGTTTATATATAAGATGTTCTTGGATTGAAGTTGTGATGTATTGAGTGTTGACTGTTATCTATTAGTGCTAATGTTTATAGTTTATTGAAAGAATACTCATTTACATTTCTGCCCTCACTGTTAATTATTTGATGTACAGTATATTATTATACTTTAATACTGTACTTTGGTGTTTGTACTCTGAAGCAAAATAACATGTTTACAGATTTTCACTTTGTGTGATTTTTTTAATGGCTTCCTTCAGCTGACATTTCATAATCACTAATGCTGGCAGGTGCTCCAGTCTTTTACGACTCCTTCTAAGCAGCATCAATGATCTCTTCTCTGCCTTGTCAAATTCCTGCATTTTCACTTTGCCGACTAAACCTAACATTGCTTACTTTAGAACACCATCTGCACTCACTTTCCCTGACTCTTGTGTAAATTCAACCCAGGATGCTTCCCAATACTCATGTGACAGTAGATGGCGCTATACCAGCGCTTTTCCCGACACAGACAGACACAGGAGGGATCCTTTCAACAGCACACCTGATTTTATTTTATTTTCTTCCCTTTTGGGAAACATCTTCCCCATCTCCCATAAGCACAACAACACAGTCCAAAGCATAAACCACCGTCCAATAAATTCCTTCTCTTCTTTTCTCTTCCTCGGCAAGCTTTTTCTCCCTCCTCCTGACTCTGGCCCACCGAGTAGTCTCTGCTGGCCCCTTATATAAGGCACCTGAAGTCCTCCAGGTGATCGTTGACCTAATTCTGGCAGCACCTCCAGGTGTGGTGGAAGAGCTGCTTTCCAAGGATCAGCATCAGCTGCAGCACCCCCTGATCCCAAAAGGGCTGTATCCATCCCCCATGAAGCCCTGCGGGAGTCCGAGGCACCACTGCAACCAGTTTGGGCTGCCATCTAGTGTCCCGGGGAGGTAATGCCATGACCAGGCTTGCTCCCCCGATCCTTGCAGCGAAGAGGTGTCCCAGCTGCGTAAGGATCCCGGCCATCTGTGACACTCATCAACCCCAATGCACCCAGTGATGTCCAGTACATTTAAGCAGAGGTGTGGATTTCGTAAGAGTTTAGTAGTGCTCTAAGGAATCTCACTCACTCACTCATTTATCCACTCACACACAAACCTGGCCGACTTCTAAGGATGCTTCCACCTCTCCTTACATCCTCAAGACTCTATGCCCCATTAGAATTTGAAAATTAGTTCATAACATTCACATGTGAAATTTTGTTTTTAATTATATTATCAATTTATTTTCTTAGGGCATGTTCAGGTGTCCTGTTGCATGATTTGATATAACCAATAGATTCATTATTATTAATGATTTCAACTCCCTAGAAAAACAGAGCACTCCAGATTAATATGTATTAAACCTGTTAAAAAACAGTGGCATTCTGATAAAAGCTTTAAGAATTGGGAGAAAAAAATCAATGTGTAAACATAGCATGATAATACAGTAATTAGTGCCATTACCTCACAGCTTCAAAAGACTGAGTGTGTACTGTTTGCATAATGCTTGCATTCTTCTCTCATGTCTATGGGGGCTTTTCTTCAGGACATCCTAAACCATGTATGGTAGGTGGCTTGGTGAGCCTAAACTGACTCAGCGGTGTGTTGGAAAATCTTGCACAGGGCTGTGGTGCCTGCCTTCAGCTTTATTCTATTGGGATAGCCTTTGACCCCTGGGACCAAAAAATTTGATTGACCAGATTTAGAAAATGAACTGATCCAAAGAATAAGCTCCCAATTACCATCAGCCTCAAGTTGAAGGCAGCACTTAGAAGTGATTCATGATTTTAAATGTGCAGTAAATGAACATGTGTCATTGCCAAATGATGTTTGATTGGCAAATTCCCTAAGATCATGAAAGAACTGCGCACAAGGGGTTATGAGTAATGTGCATTTTTCATTTTTTAAAATTAAAGTGTAGAACAAAAATATACATTGCAATCTGGATGCTTTGCGTTCTTTATTTGTCTATTGCAAAATATTTAATTAAGAAATAAACATGTGGTATTATACATTCAGACAATAAACAGCAACATGTTGTCAAATCCACTTATTTAAATTCAAGGTCAGCAGGGGCCAGGACTAGAATAGAGTAGTAGATTAACTGTCTACAGTCTAGTATTGTATTCTGTTACACAGCTCTAAACACTGAATGTGAGAAAAGTGGCATATTAAAATTTAAAGAGAGTTAGCTATGTGTATATCTTATTATCTAAATAACTCATCCAGTTCTTTAAACAAGGAAATCCATATTAATAGACATGTGCCCGAACATTCTTAGAGGATTAAAAAAAGTGACTTAAGCAGCACTAAAACCACATTACAGCAAAGTGCAATGGGTTTCAATTTTAAACATTAAGTCTCAGAAGTAGTAATATTATATGAAAACATTTTCATTTTTCATATACAGTATATATTTACATTTATACTCACAATTATAGAGTTTAATTGCCAGCTTTGGCAGTGTCTGTATGTAGTTTCTGCATTTCAAAGAGTTCTCAGGTTTTCTTCTCAGTTTCCAGTTTGTAGTTAATCAGCTACTGTTGATTGCCTCACTATAAGTGTAAACTTGTGCCTTACAATGGACAGACACCCCATCCAGAGTTTGTTTCTGCCTTTTGCTAAAGGCTTCAGGGACAGGTTCTTAGTTCTACAGGACCCTAAAAAGGAAATGTGTGTTAAGAAATACTGTACATACATGGATTTTAACTCATATTGAAATCCAAACCATGTAGCTCAAGGGAGAGCTCCAAAGAGAATCCACAAGTTGCAACTTGAGAAAGAGAAAAAGAGAGCACAGCACCCAGGGAGCCATCACTATTGATGAAGTCACATCAGTTACCCTAATATCTTAAGAATTTCTAATGTCCCATGTCAAACTCGGATATCTTAGGAAACAAGTTGTGATATTTGATACATTTTAAATTTTTATATATTGTCTTTTTTTTCTTCTGGGAAATAAAAACTGCTGTATTGTGAACCTGAAGTGATGTAGTCTATAAAGGATGATTCTACCTGGAGAGTCAGACAGTAACAGTAAGTAAAACCAAATGATTAATAATAATAATAATAATAAGTTAAAAGTGCCTATATAATTATACAAATAAATGTATTTTCACCCATTTTCAATTATCACAATAAACCACCCTTAAGACACATATTAAATAAACTAATTTTTGCTTGTGAAATTTTTAAACCATAAGTAAACTGTAAATGGAGTTCAGAAGCACCCAATAATGGTAACCATGACAGACAAACGTGTAACATCACAGATATATTTATTGTGACAGTGGCAGCCGTGGAGAGAAGTATCTGTGTTTCAGTGTGTGCAACCTAAATAGTGAAGACAGGTCAGGTCAGATTGGGGAGCATGCACTGGTACAACACGTTGCCGCCCCCACCACACAATGAAACTTCTCGGGATCCTGGTTGGCAACCCTCCAGGCAGACACGCCGTCCAGTCCCACCCTCCGGAAATGACTATCTTTCTACTGCAGCCAGGTGTTACAGGCCATCCCATTGGCCTGGTCAAGCTGCTCAGGTCCTCAACAATGAGGATCCTGCAAGCTGGATCACCCTCTGGGAATCGCGCTAGCGGTACCCAAGGATTCTCTGATTAAACACAGTATTGTAGGAGTCCAGTCTTCATCTCAGGTCAATGGATTGTGCTCATGTCTCGCAACCATATTGCAAAACAGGAAGCACCAGGACTCTAAAGACCTAGACCTTGTCCTTTTGAAAAGATATCAATAGCACCACACACCCCTTTCCAGCGACCTTATGACCCCCTATGCTCTCCCAATCCATCTACTGATTTCATATGAAGAGACACCAGAGACATGAATGTCACTGCCAAGGATAAGTAAACCTCTCAACAAGGTAGACACTCTCTCTGCAGGCAGATACACTGCTGATGGCTGTGCCTAAGAGGTCATTAAAGGCCTGGATCTTGGTTTTTATCCAGAACTCTCACAAGCCCAGACACTCAGCACTCGAGAGCCTTGATCACCAACAGATACCCCACAGCTGCTGGACCCCAGGATCCTGCCCATCACCCAGTCGAGCAAGAAAACACCTCTGAAAAACCCCAAAATCAACTGGGAAAAACTCAGTGGTTCTGCCTCGACTCTGCACAGCACTCACAGTACCAGTGTACCAGCCAGCCATGATATCCAACAACTTTGAGGGGATCCCGCAACGTCTCAGGATGTCCCACTGGGCAGCTTGACAAAGGCTGCAAAGAAACACTGCCGATATTTGCGTTTCCGCTCCATGAGAACTCTCAGTGCCAGGATGCGGTCAATGGTAGACTTCTTAGACGTAAAACCAGACTGCCTTAGTCGCTGGTAGGTGAGCAAGTGATCACAGATCTTATTGAGGATGACCCTAGCAAGGACCTTACCAAGCACCGGAGCAGTGTTATCCCCCTGTAGTTGCTGCAATCCAGGCGATCACCCTTCCCTTTCCAGATAGGGACAACAAGTACCATTTTCCAGTCAACTGGGATGATGCCAGTCTCCCAAATGGAAGCAGAGATTGCTTTCAATGCCAGGAGGACAGCCTTACTACCAGCCTGGAGAAGTTCACCCCAGATACCACAGATCCCTGCAGCCTTCCCTATCCACAGGTGCAATCTCAGTAAAATTTGGTGGCTCACAGCTAATTGGAGGATCAGCCTCAAGCACCAAGGACCCAGAGATATCCAACATCCTAGCTGGAGACTCAGTTCTAAACAGCTGCTCAAAGTAGCCAGCCCAGCGGGTAACAACTGCAGTGTTATCCATAACTGTTCCATCACCCCCGCTAACTACGACTCAGAACAGGAACAGATTTGGATGTGCGTAATGCTTCGGTTCCTCTGTAAGCAGGAGTGGGGCGTCACTTGACCATAGATGGTGAGTTACTTGCTCACAGATTCCTCTAACAAATGCCTCCTTATCTGCACTCAGAACAATCGCAGCCATCCTTCTCAGGTCCTGGTACAGACCAGAGCTGCCATCAAAGCCATGCTTTGTGACTCCTTTCGATGATATCTCGATGGCCTGCGAGATGAAACACCTACTTCTGGGAACACTAATAACACCAATACAACCCTCAACAACCTTTAGGGTCTTGTTACAGAAGGTCTTCCACATCACATTAGGATCAGCACCCGCACCCAAGTCTGTAAGTTCCTCATGCAAACTGTGTGAAAACTCATTACAAACAGCCTGATCTTGAGTCTGGCAAGGTCCAGCCACATTTGCCTAGTAGGTGGTAGTCTACTCGACCTAAGCTGTATCTTCAGAGTAGCAATAACAAGTCTGTGGCTAGAATTCACAAACTGGGCACTTCTGGAGACCCTGCAGTTTTGTTAGAGCCTCCAGCGTCTGCCCATGAGGATGTGGTCGATCTCCTTCACCACACCACCATTATTGGAGTACCAAGTCCAACAATGCGGCTCAGGGTTCTGTAACCAGGATCCAACAATCCATAGCCCCAGACCCATAGGGTCAGACACAATCCTCATAGTCAGCCCTGTTAGTGCCAGTGGTCACACTGAAGTCATCCATGACCAGAAGAGTGTCATCTTGTGGACACCAATCAACCACCTAGTCAAGTTGTCTCCCTCTCTGAGACTTCACTCACCGCAGTTGGAGCATACACCGAGACAACAGACAAGGCATCCAGGGAGTGCCTTAATCTGAGCCACATAATACGCTTGTTGAAAAGAGTGACATCAGACACCATCAGAAGGAGCCAATCTGCCACATCAACAGCTACTCCCTGAGTATGACAGCCATCAGAGCAATCAGACCAATAAAAGGTGTACGCATCTACAGAGATCTGGCCAGTCCCAGGTCTGCGCATCTCTGAGAGTGCTGCCACTGAAATGCGTAGTTTATGAAGCTCATTTGACAACAAAGGAAGATGCTCATCATGCCAGAGAGACAAGATATTCCACTGGCCTACCTGGATGGGCCACCTCAAATTGGGACCTGAGTGCTGCCATGCAGTGGGTGACGCCTCAGCACCACACGAGTTCTGATCTCTAACAGGCCTGACCCCATTGGTTCTCTGACAGTTTTGACTCTTCCGGGAATGAGGATCCCAAGGGCTTTCCCCAATAATGAGAACAGACTTCCTGATGGAGTCCTGTCTGTCGTCTCAGAGTTGCATGAATTTTTTTTATGGTGGCTGGAGTGCCAATCCTGCCACCAACCCCCATGATTTCCCTGCAAGTTGGAGGACCGCTTGCAGTGCCAGATGCAGTTTAACTTCATACCAAGGACATATGAAAGTGTAGGCTACATTATTCTTTACATGTTTTATTGAAAATCATACAAATTGGTCCAAAGAAAACGATAAAAAACAAAATATTGATGATTCTAACAAAAACAAAGAGAACTTCACCATTTAAAGAAAGCACTGCAGACACTTGCTTCTGAAGCCAGGACTGGAAGTGGTGTTGGCTGTGTAACCCAGTTAATGCCCTAGCATGAAGTTTCACCAACAACAAGAAAAATGAAGGTGGTTGGGTTCAATATAGACAGATGAGAGGCATGAGCAGTAGGGATCCAGACATGCAAAACAATGGAAATATAAATCGGGGCGGCGTCAGATTGTGGTGAAACGATTTTGACTGGAGAGAGTCATGGCAGACATAAAAATAAGAATTTCTCCGTACACATAACAACACACTTGAAGTTGGATATTGTGTTTATATCTTTGCTAACAGACCTTAGATTTATCTTTGGCCATGGAAAAGAGAAACAATTTTTATTCTTCTACACAGACGCTTGAGGGAACCCGGGACTTTTCCAATCCCATCTACACATTTTACAGACATGGAAAAATACATGACTGTATACCAAGCATGACTGTGGTATCATGAAGAAAGTGCTGTAAGAATATCCATTGGTCATGAGGCATCTGCATGACATTCATTCCAAGTTGTTATACTGTAGAGTTAGAGCTGTATTTGAATAGTTTGCAAAATGTTTAAATCAAATATGGTTGAACGGGTGTAGGGCTTTGACAAGAATGCGTCTTGTCCATTATGCAGTTCTTGATTTCCATGGTCAGATGTAATTTTGCTGAAAAAAACTTGCACAATATCTTGTCTGGGAATCTGAGGAATGTGTCTATGCCATTTTTATGTCTTATCAGAATATCTCTGGCACACACTGGAGTAGTTTTCAGTAAAGTATGACAGTCAGGTTGACAATTGGCAACTTCAACCTGATATTGTGGCTCCCTCTAGGAAAACACTTTTTCCTCGAAGGTTATGATTGCCCTAAAATCAAGAGCTAATGAGTGATATTGACAAACAACAGCCACAGTTTTTTTCTAGTGTTGTACTGGATTGTGGTGGTGGCAAAATGCAAAATTGTGGCAAAATGCAAAATTGTAATAACTCCAAGGTAGTGACTGAAAGAAAAAAGATTAGGGGTATAGATATCAGAGGTTTCCCTTATGGTTTCTGGGCTAACCCTTGATAATAGGGTAAGGAGTCCAATAATACTGAAATAAATTCAGAGAAAAACTGTGGATTGTGGGCATGTGGTGAAGATACCCACATGGGACATTGACTGGGCATCACCTGTTGTGCTAAGACTAGGGACAAACCTGGGACACTTTGGAATTATTACTTCTCTTGGCCGGCCTTGGTCCATTCAACTCAGCGTATTGCCATTATGACTCTTACAAGAACAAGAAGAGCAGAGACAATGGGTAAGTTAGGAGAAGAAGAAGGCTACTGTTTCCACGCTTAAATACAAGGTTAAGCAAAATGCAATAAGCATATTAATTTTATGCTTTAGTTAGTATATGAATCACAAATAGTTGTCATTCATTTCTCCATATTCTGCATACCATTGTTTAGTTACTACAAATGTCCCTGTATTTTTGCCACTGTGATGAAAGTTCAAAAATCCCTATGATGTAGAACTGCATTTCTGGTAAGTCAAAGTTTCCATTATCTCTAAGGCCATATTATGCCCTATTACAATCTTTGCTGCAATTTCCCTGAAATTCGCATATGGATTCAATCTCTGTGAAGAGTTCAGAAAATGATTTACTTCATAAGAAATTTAGTCACTGCACATTGTCAAAATGACATGTTCTTCTCGACCATTTTCACATCCAGAAGCATGAACATGTCTTTGACAAGTGTGATATGAAAGTACTAGTCGTAGTACAACACATTTCAGAGTTGCCAGGTGTCCTGACTCAGCAGGAAAACAAGAAAGCTGAATTTGTGAGTAAACCAGGAGAAACGTCAAAAGGGTAAAACAAAAGAAAATAAAAATAAACCATAGCAACCATAACTCAGACAAGAGGCAAAATTAAAGTCAAATAACAAGCAATAAGTTGTAACCAGGCTATACAACGAAAGAAAGCACACATTATCAAAATTAAATTAAGGAATTTTATTCACAGATTGGATAAGGTGCCTAGCGAAAGGCTGACCTTTTATGCTGGTTTCTGATGCAAGTCAAGGTTACAGCCACGGAAACCTCGCCCCTAGAGATGTGACCTTGACAATGGTACACAAATGGCTTCTCTTAAAGAAATAGGCTACAAAGCATCAGTTTATAGCCTGAATCATGAAACCAGGCATCATTTGATAATTCCAATATGCTCATTACTTTTAGGTTGACTTTCATATTTGGTAGAGGTCCTTAAAGCTAATAGTCTTCTTAGGAGCATGCAAAAACAGTAGAAAATAGACATATATCAAAGCTAGAGGAAATGACTTCACCTTTTGGATAGACTGGCAGGGAGAACATATGACCATTGTACTTGATTCATATAGCATCTAAGTGTAAGTAGCCTCATCCTTCTCTAAAAAAGACAAATAAATTCTTCTTCTTCTTTCGGCTGCTCCCGTTAGGAGTTGCTACAGCGGATCATCTGTCTGCATATGGATTTGGCAAAATTTTACACCAGATGCCCTTCCTGACGTAACCCTCCCCATTTATCCGGGCTTCAATCAAATAGTAATTCATTAGCAGCAGTACCTTTGGAGGTTTAAATCCACCAATAATCAAATGGCATACCGGTAGCTTCCATCTCCTTCCCATCCTCTTCCTCAAGCGTCGTCTAACTCCACCCCCCAAAATTCTGTCTTTCCAATGCACTGAGATAGCTCCCTTTTACCTTAAACCCAAAAGTCTTGCAAGATTGAGATGTTATTCTGCATAAGCATTTCCATATCACAAGGAAGCTACAAGTTTCTTTTCCATAACACCCTTTGGAGCCACCCAAGGATCCCTACAGGATCACCCCTCCAGAATCAAACTCTCGGGCAACCCTGAAGGTGTTTGAGTTGGCAGCCAATCAGAGGAATGCTGCCACTTCTTGTGCTGGGGGATGAATTGTCTATAAAAAGCCATTTCACCCAGTCCTCCCATTAGTTGTCCCTTATATGAATTGGGGATCCACACAGCTGGTCTGCATCTCCACTTTAGTGGTCCTTCTTTTACATTGACTCAGCTGGGTAAGGAACACTCCTTAACCCCTGTTGGGATGCCAGACCATCCTCTACTCTATTGACAATGTTATAGTAAATAGGGAATGTCTATTTCAAGCCTTGCCTTCAATTGGCTACAGCTTGCTTTTGTGGAGACACACTACTTCTTGAAAATCTCCTTTTAAACAGATTATGGATTATAATGCATTATGTAAAGCTTGATTTGTGATATCTAGAAAATGCTATACTGCTTGTGCCCAGAATTAAATTAGATTTTAAATGAAACCTAAATCAATAGTTGATATGAATTCAATGTATTGCTCCATTAGTTTACTATTGGAATATGAGGCTGTGTTGTTAAATAGGCTGACAATTTAGCCATAATTTTCACATTCATGAACAAACACACATTGAAAGTGCTTTTGAATCCAAAGATGTCGAACTGCGGTGCATCCAACATGCCACCATTAATCTTAATACTATTTTATTAGAGTAATTCGTCATCATGAGAAAGCAACTAAGTAGATTCTCAATTTCTACATGTCTGTACCAAATTGAAGCTTTAATTTGTGCTTTCACATTTGTTCATAACTGAGAATACTGCAACATTTAACTCCGATGTAATTCTTCTGTTTAAAACATTTTGCAATGCAGCAATTTACGTGTGTTTGGCCCTTAAAATACTACTTTTTCAGCACTTAACTCAAAAAAACTAATAAATAACTTACTAGAGCTAACCTAAAATAAATCTACTGTATGTACAAACTGTGAAAAACAAAAACTAAACAAAATCTATCATTCAGATGCTTTGGTTTTATAAAGTTCACTACTTTAAAAAGTTCTTCCAACACATTAATTCTGGGAGTTACTTTCCTTGCTTTAGGCTGCTGGCAGTGAAAAAGTGAAGAGTTTCCTGCTTCATTAATTTTAGCAAACACTTCACAGAGCTGTCCATGGTATTAACCCTTCATGTCTGTCTTCAGTGGTATATTGTTGTAATTTAAAGAAACAAACATCACCCATATTATTAAATACTGTTAAAATTAAATTAAATATTTCAGTTTAGTTCTCATTAATACAGTCTGTTCTTATGGTGATCACTGTTTATCGAACTTAACTAACTATACCATAATGATGTACTGTTGCAATGTAATAGCCAGAGCTTTGTTCTCACCACTCAGGCTTAACACCATATACATTGTAAGAATTTATAATTCTACATAGTTACAGAAGAATTACAATATAAGTATACTGTAATCAGTGAAATCTAAACTAAATAATGTGCAAATAGTGTTTTTCTGCCCTGAAAGCCTGTGTCACCTGATGGCTCCAACTTTTGCTGCTTATTCCACAAGTCAGCCTCACTGTGTGATCCTGAACATATAACTTCAACTGTGTTATTAAAATGTGTGCTGACTTGGGTTGATTTTGAAACAAAGAAACAATGAAAACATGGTAAAATATTAATAAATCCATCCATCTTTATCTCATATAGTACCTTTTTCAAAGCACACACTCACGGGCTTAAAAAAAGCAAACAAGAATAAAATAAAATTCAAAATGAGTAGATAACATATTGTGCTGAACATGAAAAAATCAATTTATCTTTGAAACAACATTTTGCCTATTTGATAGGGGCATTTTATATTTTTCATTTTGTTGCAACTCCTTTGCCTATTGCCATATTTAGAACACCCAAATTAACAATGTTAAGTAATATTTTCCACATTAGTGCACACTTGTTTCCTTGCAATATCCTTTTGCTCAAAATACATTTTCAGCTTATTAAATTCAGTATCCATTCCAACCAGATCTTAATTTTTTTGTTTATTTTGACAGGTACAAATGAACTACTTGGCAAAACCATGCAAAGCAAAAGACACTCAGTACACTGAAAGCTAGGAAGATTTTATCACAATGTACTTTCTTTAAAGATCCAGCCAGATTCATACTTTTGAGTATATAGCACCTAATTTGTTTTCAACACTTCAAGATATCTGTTTCTCATTCATCTATTTTCCATTTCCAGGTTCTAATATGCCTGTGTCAGTCCATCTCTTGCCTGCCATCTGACTGGTGTCATACTTTACCCTCACCCTTGTGGGTAAGGAGCCCTCAGCTTTACACAGCTTTTTTGAACTGAACACAACTGTTCTGAATATGCAAACAGGAGTTAATTCCCAGCAAACCTCAACAGAAAAAACAGAATGAAAATGATGATGACGATGATACTTTCTATACTTATAAGTAAAAATGTATTGTTATTAACGACCTGTGGATAAGGTAGTAACTTCAATGGAAGGAACATAGCAGGCTAGTTCTTTTCATGGAAGTAATTCTAACCAAAAAACCCTTTAATGTGATTTAACACTAGTATCATTTGGAAAAATTTGCTAAAGCGTTTTTGCAGTGAATATGCTTTGTTTGCCAATGACCTTGTTCACCAAATATTTTTCAGGAAATTCACAGTGCAGCTGGCTTAGACAACCTTTCTTTACCCAGCATCCAGTGATGCTTAAAAAGCCAGCACAACATCACAGAGCTGTATCATTTAATGTTAGATGGGACAGCCCCCACAACCATATAACCCTAATCCTAATAGAGGGAGCTATAAACTAGTGAATACATTTAATTTCCCAATGCACATGCAAAAAGGAAACAATAAATGTGTCGGTATGTTTATGTCTTAAAGGTAACGTCTTCTTATATGAGGTTGTATGTGACATGTATGTAATATCTGAGTCTACCCCATTAATAAAATTACACAGCATGCTGTGCAGTTGATGCGCACAGAAGGAGTAAAGAATTCACATGCTTGAGCATCAGATTTATTTGAAAGCATCAGGAAAACAAAAATGCTTTTCAGTTTGGGAGAGGTTAGTATCTGCTATCAAATCTGTGGGGAGCAAGCCTCAGTGAATTCATTCTTTCTGTCTGCCACTGTGTGCAAGAAATTTTACTGTTCTTATATTAAATTCTATCAATTTTATCTCAGGAAAGCATAGTGGCATAATGGTTAGAACTGCTGCCTCACAGCTCAGGTCACATTGTTGGTCATAATAATTGGTCCAGCACAGTTGACAGACATTTCTCTAGCCACCAAGGACACTTAAAAGACCATTACATTAAATGATTCACTCAAAACTAGTTTAGGTTCTGCTTTCTAATTGACTTGAATGCATTTCACTGAGTACAACAGTGTTGTTCCAGAGTCTTCATGTATAAACGGTGTGTATACACAGAAATGTTGTGTACGAACGTTTCCACGTTCAAATTCGTGATGTATAAAACCTAAACTTGGCGTAAAGCCACGCCCATTTCCACGGTACTTCATACCCTGTTATACGCAAGTTCTGCTCTCGGTTTTGCAGACTGGCGGCACCCAGCGTCAAAGCAGTGCTGCTGTTCCTGTGTGGTTACCCTTTCTTTCTTAGATCCACATTCCTGATGCGGCTTTATAAATACACTGAAACTAACCGCATATTGTTTATTAGTGTAATACATCCGTTTGTAATTAACCTGTAACAATATAATGGTCCAGGGAATAGCCATAGTATTCCAAATACCATAACTGCTTTAGCGTTGTTACTCTCACTGCACCTTCTTTTTCTTGTTTCAGCTGCTCCCATTAAGGGTTGCCACAGCGGATCATCTTTTTCCATATTACTCTCACTGCACCACTCGGAGTATTTATATCACTGTATCTGAGTGTGGAATCACAGCAGCAGCTGATCGGAAAGAGAATTATCGGGATACAGCATCAAGCACACACTGCCTCAGCCATGGCAAAATGCTTCAGAGACTTTCCCGTACGGACCTCGCGGTTCAGAAACAGTTTCATCCCAAGAACTTTAAACACAGTCAGTCAGTCCATCAAGTGCTCCTTGTAGAACTGTTTGTACTTACAAGTACAATCACCTCACTGTAAACTTGCACTACAGTTATAATATTGCACAACCTGCGCCACTTTATAAAGTGCATATTTACATATGATGACGATCATTTTTAAGATGAAATGCAGCAAAATATGCTGATTATATTATACAGATAAAACTTTAACTTCATTTAAATAATCTGTATTGTTAATAATTAAACATGTGAGGACACGGTGCCGCAGCGCTAGCTAGTTCACGGATTGATCCTACCTCGTGGTGTATTCTTGCTGGGCTGGCGCGACACTGGAAGGACAGATGGCTAGAATAATTAAACACGTACTACAAAGATATTTCAATGTTCCTTAAAAGTTTTGAAGAATCGTCATTGTAAGATTACAGATGGCTTAACGTCTATTACAGAGCTGATTGTGTGGCGACTGGGTATTTGGAGAAAGAGAAGTAAGGACAGGAATTGGAGGTTAGTACGTTTGAAAGAGACAGTACTGCTGCAATAATTTCATCGAAGGTTGCACACAATCACTGCGCTACCGTGTTCCCATGTTTAATAACATGCTTTCATTCCTATCATCATGAAAAAGATATCATGTATGCATCTCAGTATTTTAATTATTCAGAGAGCTGTAATATCACGAATGATAATGGATTCTATGTCCTGTCGGAAAAAGCGGGGAAGCACGTAGTGATTCACATACATAGAGCACATAGAAGATCAAATACAAAACAAAGCATGTAACGTGCTACTTTAGTTATGATGTACCCTAATAAGCTTTCATATGACACTCAGACGGTGGGCTACGACTCGCCTTTTCACGGAGACTTTGATATGTGACAACTTCTTATTTATTTTGGGCACTATGCGACTTTGTGAACTTGAGCTTTCGAGTTTCTCTGACACTCTGTCACTCGATCCACTTCCTTTTGTTGATTATACCATTGTTTAAATCAACAAATAGTATGTTTTTCCTTGCCTCCACTTGGGATTCGCTGAAATTCTTCTATTTTCTCCCGTGCTTTTCGCATTGTCTTTTCACAGAAGGCTGAGCTTAAGGACTATTTATATTGATTTGCATATTCAAAGAGACATAATTCAGAGAGGAGCTGGGGCGGGACAGCAGGTGTGTGCACAAGCATTACTTTTCACTCTGATCAGGATTTATGTAGCAGAAGAACGTGGAAGTTTGCGTACACACAGATTCCTGCATCTGGATTTTTCTGTGCATACGCACATTCCCGCTTTTGTGCTTACGCCATGTTATAGTATGAGTTCTACTCACGGCGTTATGCATGAGGCCCCAGAACATTTCCTTGATTTCGCCAAACTCAAAGTGAAGCAAATTCAGTGAAGTTCACTCATCATTGTAAACATTATATTTATATTATAAATAAAAACTGTTCAGTTTCAAAGAGTCACAAACTAGAATTCTGATTCAGTAAATTAAATTAAAGCCTTCTGTTGTGGGATCTTATTTTCATATATATTTGATTAACCAGCCCACAGCTCAGTTTAAGTCCTTATGCTGTGTAGAATGGATTCCGATTTGAATAGAGTAGATAGGGAAGGAGATCTAAGTAGGGTCCCAAAACTAACTAAATATTTTAAGCTAAATAAACCAAGGAACACTGCATAAATAAACGTATATAGTTACTATTCTTATAATATGCTTTACATGATTAAAGTGCTTTACAAAACAATGAAACACAGTACAGTACCTAAACATTAAAAAAATAAAAATATGCAAACCAATTCATCATAAAATAATAAGCAAAAAACAATTTAATATTTAAATCTATATAAGGCATGTAAAAAATGTTTTTAGAAAGATTTAAAACAGGCAACTTGTTCAATCTGCTGTTTAGAGAACTCTACAGCAAGAAATGATCAGTTGCATACATTTTATTCTTGCCCGAATGTTAGCAACACTGGAACACTACAAGGAAAAGCTCTGTCTCCTTTTCTCTTCACTCTGTACACCTCAGACTATAAATATAACAGCAGCTCATGTTACTTGTAGAAATTCTCAGATGATTCTGCAGATATGTGGGTGTGTTGATAAAGGGGGTTGAGAGAGAGTATTGGAGTCAGGTGGTTAACTATTTCTTGGTGCAAAAAGAATCGTCTGCAACATAACCTCACGAAACCAAGGAACTGGCAATTGACTTTTGCCGCACCAAAGAGATTCTGTTTCCGGCCTCTATTCAAAGAGTGGATGTGGAGGTGGTGTGCTCCTATTTTGGGGGTCCACATCAATGACAGGGTGTACTGGTCTCATAAAAAGGAAGACGTACATAATAAATGGCACAGCAGGCACTTCTTCCTTAGGAGACTATGTTCCTTTAAAGTGGAAAGTGACATCTTTCCCATGATCTATAACTCTGTGATGGCCACTGCAATCTTCTATAATGTGGCCCACTGAATTGACAAGCTAATTAACAGGGCAGGCTCAGGAGGTCACAGCAAAGGAAAAAAATTAAAACAAAATTGAGTGCCATTATGAACAATGCTGCACATCCTCTTTCTGAGACACAAACACTGAAGACTTTCAGCCAACAAATTATTCAGCATAAGTGTGTCAAAAAATGCTACTGGAGCGCCTTTATACCAACAACAATATGCCTGCATAATGCCTCACTGTGACTGTGACTGTGAAGCCAGAAGTTTCGTTCCTGCCTTGTTCCCTGTGCTAGCTAGTTTAGGCTTGAGCCACTCTCACTACTCTGGTCTTTATTAAGAGGGTTAGAAAATAACATGACATTATTATTATGTACTTAAAGTTTATCTCGAGTAATGGAATGCGTAAGAACACATTAAGAATGCAATTTGAATAAAAAAGTCTCTATTCCAATATACTTTTATTTAAGTTTCACTGTTGTAAGGTTTCTAAACTCTTTTGGGACTCCCCCCAATGGGGCAACACGCCGAAGAGCGTCATGAAGTACGATCATCGCGTCTGTGGAAGGGGTAACCGCAGGCTCCCAGAACTGTAGCAGCTCCCTACAAAAACAAATCCGAAAAGATCGCAGTCGCACTATGAGCACCTGCAAGGAACATTATAAATGCAGGGAACAGTGTTACTTGGCCACGACCCTGCCTGATTACTGTGTCTGTGTAAAGGAGAGTGGTAGATCCCGCAACAATAAATAACCATGCTATTTCTGCTTTCAAGCTGAATAAAGCTAGTTTTGCTAAAGTACTGAGACTCAGCCTCATGTTTTGGGGTGCAAGTCACGGACTCACACATCACACTGTAAGTATCTGATGCAAGTTTGTAAAGTATAGCGTGATAAGAGACACTTAGTAAAAAAGTAGAGTTCAGTTGTTCTGAATATAATTTTCACAACTGGAGCATAGGCAGATTAAAATGTCTTGCACAGGGCCATACAGTCTGTAGTCAGTACTAAAGTGACATCTTTGTGCTTTAAAGATCACATACTGCCTGCTCTATAACATCAGACCCCTCATAGAGGAAGACCTATAATCTTCAGCCTTATTAGACTTTTGAATGGCTAGGAGATTATTGTGTGAAAACCTGCATTTTCTGTCAATGTTGTATGGCTCTAAAAGCTATGCAGTGTCTCCAGGTGCAAAGAAAAAAATGGACTGATTCTGTAGTGCAATATAAACAGAGGGCAGGAAAAGAGGAAATGACAGCATTGACAAAAATAGTTTCTCTGTACAGTGTAGCCTCAGAATGGCAATGTGTTTAGTGCTGCTACCTTGCAGATCCATATTTAAATGCTGGTCTCATTACTGGCTGTGTGAAATGTGCCCTACGTGGACTGTCATCACACTCATGGTTAATTTGTTCATTGCTGTTAATGCTGCCTAAATAGGGTATGGCTCCAATGACAAAAAAATAATGGACAAAGAAAGCTGATAGAATTAATGATGGATAAATACAGTAAGCAGCATTTTACAAATTGCATGGAAATCTTCTCTAGGAATAGCATCCGTAGATACATCTATACAATGATTGTCTAGAAGTGGTCAAAAATAGACTAAATGCAAACAAGTAATCTGAAGCATGTTTGGATTAGTAAATTTTCAATCTGGAGAAAGAAAAACATGACACATACACACTGAATGCTTTTACAAACAACTTTCCGGAGCACAGAAATATTAGTAGCAGGATTAGAACTGTACTGTACTTGACAATGAAAGATATATGGATTTCATCACCATATCTGATTAATGATGAAGGCATTTGTATAAAGAACCTAAGTAGTTTAGGGCAAACAACAAAACTGGAGTGTATTAATATTCAAATACAGCAACATGAGATAGTAGAAATGAAAATGTTGTATTAGTTTAACTGTGTCAATGAAATTAAACAAGGTCAGGCACGTAGACAGTCTGATTTGCAATTATCTGTCATCTAGCATGTATGAAATGATTACACAGTAATTCATCTTTCAGTCATAACCCCGCAAGGCCTCTGCCAGTGCATATCCTTTTTACCAGACAGAGATGATGAAGAGCTATCGAAACTAATCTGCACATGCAGCTGTTGGCTAACAAAGCCAAATTATTTTAAGAACTCTAAAAGCTGCTCTACAATATGTAGATTCATAATTAATTGAAATTTTAATTTTCCCGTATCTGGGTGATTGTATTTGTCATAAAAATGAATTTATGTGCCGTAGATTTTTCCTCATATTATGGAATTTTCTTACAGAATAAAAATATAACAATAAAAACCAATAAGAAAACATTGCATACCCCTGAGAAGGAAGAGACCAATACAACTTTTATGTATCAGTTGTCAGAATACATTTCAAGAAGTTATAATAAAAAAATAGTGATAAGAAAGATCCAAAATAGTGGAAACAAGCAATTAACTCTAATATGCATCCTGATCTGTACTTTTGATCTCAGCTTTTCATTCCTTATTAGATTTTCAGTAATTAATAAACTTAGTGGTAAATACAGTATATACCTGATTTTTGTTTATAATCTCTGCTTAACCAAATTAAATGATGGTAGAAAAAAGGTAAACCCATTTGGTTTGGATTTTAAAGACTGGGTTATTAAACTTTAAGCTTCACACTTGCAGTTTCAGATACAGTATATTTTCTCCAATTCTTCTAGCTGCCTGCAAAATGAACGTTTCTCTGCTCTCTTTCATAATTTAAGAGTGAAAATGTAGGAAGAATAGTCTGGTGTTATATTCTTTGTAATTTGTTAAGCTTAAATAAACTCATTATCTCCTATTCTTTGCTGTAGGTAAAAAGATATTTAATTGATTGCACTTTGGTTATCTGTTAATTGATTGCTCTCCCCTAATCTGTTTCGCTCATTTCTTGATACTGATTAGTCAAAGTCAGAGATAGAAAAAAAAAATACAAAAAACCGACAAAGTAACAAGATGGCAATAAAGTGTGAACTCATACATAATTAAAACTAGTAAGAAAAAAGTTTTAGTCATCCACACCCATGGTAAAGCAAAAAAGCATTACAAAGTATTACACTGAAGAGTTGGAAAATTAAGTATAAATAGATGTGAAGTCCACGTCAGCACAGAAAGTAAGCTTCATTTCAGTTTATACTCTGAAGTCAGAGGAATTACCCACAAATCAGCAGTTGGCAAAATCACTGAATTGCTCAAAATATCAAAAGTTACTATTAGATGTGAAATACAGGATATATCCTGGGTGATACTTAGACCTGATAATTATTTCCATGAACTACTCAACAGCCAAAAACTAAAAAAAACATTAAAACATGCTACGGTGTTGTGTATGGTCCACATTAATGACAGGTTAGACTGGACTCAGAACACAGAGGAACTATAGAAGAAAGGACAGAGCAGGCTCTTTTTCCTTTGGAGACTGTATGCCTTTAATGTGGGAAGTGACATTATTTACATCTTCTATGGCCAGTGTGATTTTCTATGCTGTGGTGTGCTGGGCCCACTAAATGAACACACTAATTAAAAGGGCAAGCTCAGTTATCAGATACACTCTGGACAAAGGAGAGAATTAAAACAAAACTGAGTGCCATTATCAACTATGGTTCACATCATCTCTCTGACACACTAACGGTGAGTACTTTCAGCCAACAAATTATTGAGCAGAAATGTGTCAAGAGACACTCCTGGGGCTCCTTTATACCAAGGACAACACGCCTGCACAATGCCTCACAGTGACTGGGAATGCTAAGTCAGTTTTTATTTTTTCTTCTTTTTCAGTTATTCTTGTATGTGTTCAGACCATAATGTGTATGTGTATATATTTATTTATGTATCTATTTATGTATTTATTTATTTAAAGCGCTTCAGTAAAAAGCCAAATTTCCCCCTGGGGATAAATAAAACTCTATCTAATCTATATAATATTCATTGTGCCCATTACTGGGTTTTCTCTGAAATAATGGATCATTCTTTTGTCCTTCTAGTTTTTTGACTCCCCACTATTATTTTTGACTCTGTATTAGTAGTTTGAATTTGACAAAAGATCTCTTTGACTTCTTTTTATCATCTTTAGCCTGTTCTTTGACTTATGATTTTCGGTAACATTTTAGTTTAGGTGTCCTTTATAAGCAGCTATTAACAGTCTTGTAATCATTTTATTAATTATGTTATTAACATTATTAGCCAATTATTACACACAATAAGATTCTTGAATTATTCTATTGTTATTTTGGTTTGTTTTATATCATGAGAGACACTTTATAAAACATCTTATATATGACGTTATTAAATATTACTCATTTAGTTGTAAGACAGTTTCCTGAAAAACTATATATAAACTTAAAAATTCTTTGCATTTATATAGCGTTTAAGGGCCTTGCTCAAGGGATCAACAGAGCAGAGTCCCTATTGGCATTTACGGGTTTCGAACCGGTAACCTTCCAATTGCCAGTGCAGAGCCACCACTCTGCCTAATACATACTTAGGTATGTATTATAAAATATTTAATAGCCATTTCTAGTTACATGCTTTACAAATACCCCCTTTTAGGTCATATTAAGTACATTATTACATTATTCTATTCAGGTGTCTTTAAAAATTATAGCAGTGTACGCAATGTATTTTGGAGTGGCATAGCAACATACTGCTCCATTTGTTAGGGTGTTTCCTTTTATTTTAGCCTACTTTACTCTTGGAATGCCATGCTTTACCTTTTTTTGCTTTTAACTAACTAGAGCTGTATCAAATTGTTTTACAGCACCCAAATACTTTGATTTGCATAATGAAACAGGCATTTCAGTGTTGCAAACACACTGTATAAATGTGCAAAGTGTCTGTTCTGAATAATGTTGACAGGAAGGCATGGATTTTATTTTCAGATCACTTATACATGGACAACTGTGATGTGATTCATCTACTTCACATTCAGTTATGCATATCATAAGACAGAATAAATTAGCTATGTAGAATGCCATGTTCCATCTTAGCAGAGTAAGACGTTAGTACTCTCCCAACACTGGAGCACTGATAGAACTCCTCATTACAACAGACCATTCTGCAGACCCCTAATACCTGTTGTCCAGATGAACACCTATCTCTCACCATGGACAATAAGGACATTGGTCAAGTGCAGAGAAATGATCCTATATTGTAATGGAATGATTTTTTGGTTCAGATTAGACCTCAGTTTGCCAGGATTAAAGGTCATCCCTCAGGAAATTGTCACTTGGGAATGAATCTCACACCATTACCTTTATCGACTTTGTCTTGTTTTGCAAAGTTAGACAAACCTCACATGACTCTGTTTTTCAAGTGGCGGTAGCTAGCAGCTTGCAGCATGAAGTCCTTGAGACTTTATGTGGTCATTTACTTTCTATAAATTTAATGCACTTTTAAAGTGTTATTGTCTGTTTTGTGCTGTATATCTACAGGCATTGCACAGTAGTGTCTCCAGCGTAAAAGTGCAGAATCCAAATACACCACAACAGCAAGCCCCTATGCAACATATTTTCACTAGCATGGCTTTTGAAAAGATAACAGCTGACTGAACCGAGCTGCCAGTCAAACAGAAAAGTAATGGATATATGCTTATTATGATGGGCTATATTAGGAATACCCAAGTGCCTATAAAAAGTATTCATCCCTTGGAAGTTTTCTCATGTTATTGCTGTACAACATTGAATTCAAGTGTATTTAATTTGGCTTGTTTTAAAACTGATCAAAAGAAAAAGACACATTTATGTCAAAGTTAAAAAACAGAAAATTAAGAAATCCTCCAACACGATAATACCTTGGAATGCCCAAAGAGTGTCTGACCTAAAGAGAAAATGTTGGAGAGCTGATCGTAAATGGAAAAAAACTAAACTTCCAGTCCACTATGAAATACTGAAGGCACAAGCATTATTCTCAACTATTGCGCGTCTTCTAAACTCAACTCATTTATTGGAATAACATCTAAAAACTACTGGCAAAACTCGTGTAGCTTTTACCATATTTTATAAACACAGAATAAATGATATTATAAATAATACTGTATAATACCTCCCCCCAAAGTTAATCTTTTTAAACCCCAGCATGTTCTTTTAAACAAGTTAAGTTTCTTCACTGAAATAGGTCTAGTCAGACTGAATAGAATGATATCTAAACTGAAATCCTGTACCAGCATGTGTTTTCAAAGTCTCCGATGTGCTAATTGATAGTGTACTTGATATTGTGAACTCATCATTAGATGAATACTGAAGACTGCAGTTGTTAAACTCCTGCTCAAGAAAAATAATCTAGACTCCTCTAAGAGGTCTTTGACAACTTGAGATCAATTCCTAACCTGTCTTTCTTAATTAAACTTCTAGAAAAAGCAGTTTGTAAGCCTTTAAATGATTACTTGAATAAACATAAGTCAGGGATGAATAGAGGAAAATTTCAAACTCACTGAATATCCCATGGAGTCCATTTAAATCAACCCTTACATCAGGCCATTTACAAAAATGGAGTGAAGAAGAAGATGACTAGTGAGAGATCAAGAGTCCTACAATAGCTCTGAAGAGTTACAGGCTACAGTGGCTGGGAGTGGAGAGACTGTACATACAACAATGGTGGCCAGGGTGCTTTATAGTAGTGTGGCAAGAAAAAGCCACATTAAAACAGTTAGAAAAATACAAAAACGTTTGCCAGAAGGCACATGAGATTCTGAAGTAAGCTGGAAGAAGGTTTTATGGTCTGGTGAGACCAAAAGTGATCCTTTTGGCTATAAGCCAAACACTGCACATGATAAAAAAAAAATACACCATCCCCATCATGAAGTATGATGGCATGATCATGCTGTACAGATGTTCTCAGCAGCGGGCCCTTTAAGTATAGAGGATAAATAAAAATACTGTGAAATGTGACAATAACTAAAGAAAAAGTGCATGAAATGTGAACTTAAATAATTACATTTGTCAGAAATATTTTTGATGCTTGTTTATTTATTTAATTTAGTCTGTAATATTCCTTTATATTTAAAATTTAAAACTGTTACTTCCACTCATCAAAGTTGTTTTTCGATTGGTGAATCATCTGTAGAGTGGACGTCAGCTTTGCTTGACTTGGAAACCTGTGTCTTATGTACATACTTAAAGTTGTCACTGTGCACACTGAGAACAAGTGCATGAAAAAGTTACAGTGCAAATTACTGTAGAAATTGGCTAATTTAATTCTATAAACTGCAAATTCATCATTAGACGTCTGACTCTGTAGTGCTTGCTGAAAATGTGGAATTTGATGGCTGAAGGTTTAACTCCAGTGTACTGATGATTCACCAATTAAAACAGAGCATTTGCTAGAACCCGCTCTCTCAGATTTGAAAGAGAAACTGACAATTTTATATTCAAGCTATATTTCATGTTGCATTTGGAGGAATATTATGGACAAAATTAAATAAATAAATTAGCAACAAAAAACATTCTGCAACACATTCATGTGTTTATATTCACATTTCATGCTCTTTTTCCTTAGTTATTGTCACATTTCACAGTACTTTTATTAATTTGTGCATTTATTTATTTTATTTTGTACAAAATATTCCTCCATACCGAGGTAATGGAGTATGAGTCCAGAACTCAATTCAACTGAGAATCTTTGGGTAGACTTGAAAAAGGCTGTCCCTGACAGAGCTTGAGCAGTTTTGAAAAGAACGATGGAGAAAAATTTCAGTGTCCAGATGTACAAAGCTGATAGTGAGATGGACCTGTACACACTGACTTAACGCTGTCATAGCTGCCAAAGGCACATCTGCTAAATACTGCCCTGGAGGGAGTAAATACTTAGTGATCAAATATTTTGTATTTTATAGTAATTAATGAAGAACACATTGTAGAGATCTGTTTTCACATTGACATTAAACTGTCTTTCAAAGCCAAATGTTGTATTACAATACAAAGTGAAAACTTCAAAGGGAGTGAATACTTTTTATAGGCAGTGAATGTATGCAGGTCCCAAATCATTGAGCTACACGTTTGCCAAAATGGTTGTTTTAAAACAACTTCAGTTAGCTTCATGTGCCACGAAGTAAGTATACAGACTGGCAGATGGCCAAAACTATTGCTGGTATGACATTGAATGTTATGATATTGCCTGCTGCATAGCCAGGAGGAAAACATTTTGATCCTGGGTAATAATGAGCCTGAGACAATGTAAGCTAATTTCTTCAGGCATCTCTTGCCTTAAACATCCCGCATGGAAGAGAGTATAGTTGCAAGTATGACCAGATCAAGTTATACATATTGATGGCTTGTTGAAGACAAATAAGATAAAGGCACTTAAGGATTTGATTAACCTTTAATGAATAAAAATAATAATTCTTTGTATTAAACAATAATCTAAATTTTATGGAGAACAAATTCGATGATCTAATCCCAAGCACACCATGCAATTTCAGGAAGATTTTCCTTTTTTAAATTGACACCATTTTAATTGTATTATGTGCTGTACTACATTTATATTGCTCTCTAGAATCTGTGTGGTCTTGTATAACTTCTCAGACAGATTCAGTTAGGCCATTTTCATGTATTAAGTGTATCTAATATTAATGACAGTTTCTTTGGAATATAAACAACAGGAAACTTAACAAAAGGCTTTTCATGATATACTCAATAATATACTCTTTGGACTGTGAACGTCAAGTATTTACTGTAATGATTAAGCAGGAGATACCCAGAATAGCATCCCATAAGTACACATAGTCAATATGCATCTACTGTTATCAAAGCTGCATCAAAGATTTTTCTACTTAGCATTTTTCTTGACTGATAGGATAGATTATACTGTACTTGCAGCAGCACTATGGGTTTTAGTCAAGCAGAGGAAAATACTTTCTATAATTTGCTTGTGTGAGCACAGAAATATGACTGGATTTTACACTTACATTTAGTACATATTGAAAATGGAGAGAAGTCTTGGTTAACCACCCAAGGAATATGTTTGTCACAGCTAAGTATTATGGCTCATTTGCAGGCTTAAAACCATGCCATCCATAAGTGTGTGCCCTCCAGATCAAATGGAGCACTCTATAATTGAAATGATCAGCATAGGCCATGTGCTGATGGCAGTGAATTATTGTTTATTTGTTATTGATCATTACTGTGTACCTCATTAAAGTTTAATTTATTATACCTTGTGCTCAAAATTTAGTTTTAATCAGTCCTAAAGGCCCAGTCAGGTTTTTTTAAAGCAACTGTCCCCTGCATGGATTATTTCAGTTTCATCTGCACTGGAGCAAATCTTTGTATTTATGTTAAGAGATTAGGAATACATGTTTCTGAGTAGAATATATAATGGATTCAGACAGTATTCAGACCCCTTCACTTTCAGCACACTTGATTGTGTTGTAGATTTAATTTTATATGGATGAATTTTAAAATCTAAACAAACATTTTGACCATGACAGGAAATTGAGACCAACATATTCCCAATATGCATAACTTTGGTAAAATATCATGTTGAGTTTTAAAAGTTCCTAAAGCACTATTATCTGTTACCCTTCTTGTTAGCTTATTTCACTCTGTGCAGATCTCTGTGAGAAAAGGAAAAACTTTCTACGGTTTGGGCAAAACTTGCCTTAGATAACTTCCATCTGTGTCTTCATGTTTTAACTAAAGAAATCATTTCAGAGTAACAGCTGGCATTCACCATACAAATGCCCTTCATAAATTAACACTTATATCAGCTCACCAACTCATCTTCATTCACTTAAATTGAAAAGATACAAGTCTTTTAAGTTCTAGTTCTCAAGTTCTAGTATTATCCGTGTATAGACCTCCAAAATTCAACGCGTCTTTTTTTGAGGAATTCTCTGACTTAATGTCAATTTTAATTATGAACTATGACACACTCCTAATAGTTGGCAACTTTAATTTTCATATAGATAATCAGTGTGACCTAAAAGTAAAAGAATTTATGAACCTCCTGGAGTCTTTTGATTTGAGACAGCTCGTAAATCAGCCTACACATAAAGCAGGTCATATGTTAGACTTAGTAATTACTAAAGGACTAAAAGTTGATATAAAGCAGGTCATTGATATTGGTCTATCAGACCATTTTCTTCTACTTTTTAATATAGAAATAATGATAGAAAACACCCATGAGAAGCATATTGTTAAAAAATGCTTCTTTGACTCAGCAGCAGCTTTAAAACTTACAAACATTCTAAGCAATCAGTCTGTTTATAGTGCCATCTATAATAGCGAGGATAATGTAAATAGTAAGGTGGAAAGATTTAATACTAAAGTGAGAGCTGCTGTTGACATAGTTGCACCTGAAAAGACAGTTAAAAAATCTTCTAGCATTGTTATACCATGGAAGACCCAAAGAGTGTATGATTTAAAGAGAACATGCCGTAGAGCAGAGCGTAAATAGAGGAAGACTAAACTAACTATCCACTATGAAATATTAAAAGTTAAAATAACAGAATACAATAACACTGTCCGTCTTGAGAGGCGCTGCTATTTCTCTAAGATTATATATAACAATGCTAGTAATCCCAGAGTCTTATTCTCGACGACTGATCGTCTGCTAAACCCAGGTAACTCAAAGGAATGCCTCCTAAGTCCTTCCAGTAAAACCTTTAAGGCTATTGCTGTATTTTTCAACCAAAAAATTAATGATATTAGAAATAACATAGTATATCTCCCCAACACTAAGGATCCTCCTAAACCCCAGCATTCCATTATAAACAAATTAAATTCTTTCACCTGGATAGATTTACCTGATTTACAAAAAATAATATCTCAATTAAAACCCTCCACCTGCGTCCTTGACCCAATATCAACAAATTATTTCAAAGAAGTATCGGGCGTGCTAATTGATAATGTTCTTGACATAATAAATTCGTCATTAGATACGGGGGTCTTCCCAGACAGTCTTAAGACTGCTGTAGTTAAACCCCTACTTAAGAAACATAATCTCGACCCCTCGGCTCTTAAAAATTTTAGACCCATCTCTAACCTGCCTTTCTTAAGTAAAATTCTGGAGAAGGCAGTCATTATGCAGTTAAATGACCACCTCAATAAACATGCTATTCTTGATAAATTTCAGTCGGGTGTTAGAACAAATCACAGCACAGAAACTGCACTCGTTAAAGTAGTAAATGATTTGCGGGTGAATGCAGACAGAGGCCATTTATCTGTTCTCATCCTCTTAGATCTGAGTGCCGCATTTGACACCATTGATCATAATATTCTTAGAAATCACCTTAGTCAATGGGTGGGCCTCTCTGGCAGTGTCTTAAATTGGTTTGAATCCTACCTGGCAAGGAGAAAATTCTTTGTTAGTTGTGGTAATTACAACTCAAAGACACATGATATCCAATATAGTTTTCCACAAGGCTCTATCCTGGGTCCGCTGTTATTCTCAATCTACATGCTTCCGTTAGGTCAGATTATCTCAGGGCACAACATGAGCTACCACAGCTATGCTGATGACACACAGCTGTACTTATCAATAGCACCTGATGACCCCGATTCTCTTGATTCACTAACACAATATCTGACTTGTATCTCAGAATGGATGAATAGTAAGTTTCTCAAGTTAAATAAAGAGAAAACTGAAATCTTAGTGATTGGCAATAATGGATACAAAGAGGCTATTAGAAATAAACGATACATTTGGATTAAAAGTCAAGATGGAGGTAAAAAGCTTAGGGGTAACTGTTGACTGTAATCTGAATTTTAAATCTCATATTAATCAGATCACTAGGACAGCATTTTTTCACTTAAGAAACATAGCCAAAGTTAGACCTCTTATATCACTGAAAGATGCTGAGAAATTAGTTCACGCGTTTGTTGTCAGTTGACTAGATTACTGTAATGCAATCCTCTCAGGACTACCCAAAAAAGACATAAATCGTTTGCAACTAGTGCAGAATGCAGCTGCTAGAATCCTAACTAGGAAAAGAAAATCCGAGCACATTTCTCCAGTTTTGATGTCGCTACATTGGTTACCAGTGTCATTCAGGATTGACTTTAAAATTCTGCTTATGGTTTATAAAGCCTTAAATAATCTCACCCCATCTTATATATCAGAATGTCTGACACCCTATATTCCAAATCGTAACCTCAGATCCTCTAATGAGTATCTCCTTGGAATTCCAAGAACAAAACTTAAAAGTGGTGAGGTGGCCTTCTGCTGTTATGCACCTAAAATCTGGAATAGCCTGCCAATGGGAATTCGCCGGGCTGATACGGTGGAGCACTTTAAAAAAAACTGCTGAAAACACATTACTTTAACATGACTTTCTCATAATTTCACTGTAATCAAAATCCTGATACTCTGTATATCCAACTCATTATAATAACTATTCATGGTGGCTCTAAAATCTGTACTAACCTCTACTCTCTCTTCTGTTTCCTTTTCCGGTATCCTTTCTACTCAAAACACCGTGATGTTCCAACAATGATGGATAGATTAAAAGCCAGAAGTCTGTATGACCATCAACATCAAGTGACTCCGTGAGAACCCTAACTACAAAGAGGACTATTTCATTTATGTTAGGTAGAATGCCCAGAGGGGACTGGGCGGTCCCGTGGCCTGGAACCCCTGCAGATTTTATTTTTTTTTCTTCAGTCGTCTGGAGTTTTTTTTTCTGTTTTTTTTTGTCCACCCTGGCCATCAGACCTTACTCCTTTTCTATGTTAATTAATGTTGCCTTATTTTAATTTCTTATTTTGTCTTTTATTTTTATTTTCTTCATTATGTAAAGCACTTTGAGCTACTTTTTGTATGAAAATGTGCTATATAAATAAATGTTGTTGTTGTTTCAATGTTTTCTCATAGATCATGTGTATAGTCACTGTTCTCTAGACAAATACTGCATATAGTAGTACAAATCAGGCCTCACAAGTGCATTGTATATCAATCACACATTAACTCAGGTATCCATTATAAAAAAGCTTTTAACAGTCTATAAACATATTATTAACTGTGCTATTTATAATGATTCATTATTATTAAAAGTAGCAAGACTTGATTTTACTGTCATTTTTTCATCATTTTACATTTTGCCAAAAAGGCTTATAATATTATGTTTTATTAAGCTGCTTATAACAGACAATTAACACTGAAGTGTTACCTGCATACCTTAAGACAAACCGCCCTTGTAACAGTAACTGGCTTTTTGAAGCTTAATTCATGACAACACAAGCCCCCATAAGGCATTATACAGGCAAAGGCAACTTTCTAACCCTGGAAAAGGAGTTATTTAACATTAATCTGAGAAATCAACATTACAGTTTTTCTCAGTTGCTTTGGTGCATTTCTCACAACAGACTTAACATTTGCATAACAGTGAGTGCATTTCTCAAAACACTTAGTGCAAATGGCAAAACATCATGGATGACCAGCAAAAGCAGGTAACCTCTTCAAAATCCTTAATCCATGCCTCAAAAGCAAGTATTTACATCGCTGAATATGTCAGTTCCATCAAAATGCCAAGTCCATGAATCATCGTCCACGGACATGACAGCCAAAATGTAAAGTCATGTTATCAATATAAAACTGGCACAATCTAAACATTTTCTGATGCACAAAACATCTGAATGACAAGGGCAGGAAACATAAAAATACAAAACACCAATTGCGGGAGAATATTTTATTGATTGCACAGGTATATGGTGACATACCATGCACTGCACTTGGAGTCTAGCAAAAAAATGCATTTCAATACTTTATGCATACCATATGAAATGAAGGAAAAAAATTACAACATCGAAAACAATATATACATACTGAAATGTGTTTTGTATTTTGATGTTGTTTGCCATTTGCACTAAGTGTTTTGAGAAATGCACTCGCTGTTATGCAAATGTTAAGTCTGTTGTGAGAAATGCACCAAAGCAACTGAGACTGATTGATCTAAGATCTCACACCTGCCCCGAATAATGTGTCACCTGAGAGCAATTTAAGGTAGTGCAGGAATCATTAGTATTGTGAATACAAACCAAAAAAAGTTTTGTAGAAACCTATAAAATACACTTGACAGCCAATGATATCTTGTTGAACACTTTTGACTGCAATGACTTACACAATGAAAAAATGACAAGTTTGTCTGGAGTGTAAGACTATGCAAAAGAGGGCTACACAATTCATTTTGATCATCATGACATAAGCAACCGCTGATGCATGATACAGCTGAGAATTGCACATAAGCATCTGCCTGAGTGACCTAAAGCAATTGCAAAATGACGAAAACACCCAGAAATTTCTGTTATGATGTGCACAACTGACTAAAGGTTGTGGGAACTGAATGAGCAGTTTTGAGAACTGCAATTCTGTTGTGAGAAATGCACCAAAGCAACTGAGAAAAACTGTAATGCTACCTTTGTATAAATAAGATTATTCATTGTAGCAGTGTTGTAAGACAAGAAGTAGATAAGACAAAGGTTTGGGGCACATCTTTGACCCTGTATAATGAAAGTAAATTGAAAAAGAAATGATGTTTTAACAAAGATAGCTATAACATCCTTTCAGATGGGAGTCCAGTGCAGAACTAATTCAAACATGGCTGAACTTCTGGTCATATGGGATCCAGGTAGGAAGGGGCGGGTCCAGGAGGGCAGACAACAGAAGTGATATCAGTGGTGGAATGGCTGTCAATATTCCATACAGCAGAGGGAGGAAGAGAGAAGGCATTAGTACACAGTACCAACTCCTGGTTTGGCGGGTAATTACCATCACCACAGCCCTTAAGATGCCTCCCAAGTGACAGCAGATACAATAAATTAATATTTACGCTTGCTTATTTAGACATGTTAATAAGCGATTAATGAGTATTTTATTTGAACTCACAAGGATTTCAGTCTTTGACAATTCATTTTAAGTGCTGCTCTTGAAAGTCACTACTTCACTACATTTGAACGCATTTGTGAATGCATTTATGTAAAATATTTTTCTAATAATGCAATTTCAGTTGATTCCCCAATTGAATTGGATTAAGTGGTTAACAGAATGGGAGAATGAAGATGAAAGTTCAGTTTTAGTTATAAACAGTCTTCTGGTGTTCTGCACAAAAATCATCTACATAACTAGTTGATATTAGATTTGCTAATACGTTTTGTTTGAAACTGGTCACTACTATATACTTTATTCAGTTTTGTTTGAGGAGAGGGTACTGCTATATTATTCAAATAAAACAATACATGATTAATTGTTGTTTATATCATCATGCATAATTCGTGCTTATTGGGACATAAACATATATAATTCTCTTTTTGATTTTAAAGGAGATGATGATCAAGGTGGATTATGAGGTAAATTAAAGATTGAAGATGGCAGTAGGACTGGGATCAGAAGAAAAGCTATAATATGTATAAATACAGTATATATATATATATATATATATATATTATATATATATATATATATATATTTGCGTGTTTTTTTCTGTGCATTTATAAACTGACATCTGGTGTACTTTTTATTATGTGTTATTTCAGGATTTCTAACAAACGATAACACTGTATTTCTTTGCTGCCCAGGGTTTACATACTGTAGAGATACACAGCCTTGTGAGAGTAATTTCCTGACTTAAGTTCATCTTCACTACCATCCTTCTTTCCGGAGCTTGAAAATCGCTTAGCACACTGTTCAATTCCAAGCCAGTGATCTATCTTTCAACCATACAGATCACACTTACTAAGTTGTGGTGTAGTAGAAACTACCCTAAAGCAAACACAATCCACAGTCTAGGATGAAATGTAGTGTTTCTGTTTCTAAATTGTGTCTTCAGTGTTGTTTACATCTGTACCAATGTGTTCTGCCTTTTGTAATATATGTGTTGTTTTTTTTTTCTTATCGTTTTTACAGACTGACGTGGTTTCTGCAGTGTCTGTAAAATAGAGATTTGCTATACTGAGTTTTAAGGCACCTGAAGCACCCGAACAGAAACTGTAATATTATTGTATTGAATAATTTATATACAGTGCAACTAAACAAAGAGGGGATAAACACTCATTCTGCACAGTGATAGGATTAAATTAGTAAATAAAACTGAAAAAATAGGAGACATTGCTGACTAACTTTATATTTTTTAAATTCTATAAATAATTCAAAGTGCAGCTGATTTAATGTTGATTCTTGATTGCTGTTTACCATTGTTAAAAGTAGGTATGGATTAAAACCTATTTTCTTTTAGTATTCAGCTGCAAGCTTTGTGAAAACTCATATTGCAATCAATGTTGCATTTATTTCAACATAAAATAGAAAAAAGAATGAAAATTACAATGAAAAGAATGAAAACTAAAGTTTAGGACTGGTCTAATTAAAGTCCAGATCTAACCTACAAAAGACATGCTTTAAAACCTACTGATGTTTCTTAATTAATTCAGTTCAGCAAAGAAAAGTGGGTTAACATTCCCCCTTACATATTCTAAAGAGTGATATTGAATTACATAAGAAGTGCTTGGTTGCAGTCATTGCAGCTAAAGGTGATGCAGTAAGTTATTAAGATGAAGGAGGGAATTATTTTTTCCTTCAGTTCCAATTGGTGTTGAATATATTTCTTCATCTAATAAATTACATGAGATAGAACAGTGTTGTATTCTTCACTGGAGTACCTTTTATCTAATATACATTTTTTGTTTGAAGGCCTGGAACAATAATACAGCAAGTAAAGAAGGGCTAAATACTTTTTAATGGCATTGTTCATTTCAGTACAAGTGCATTTCAGTAGAAACCAAAATCAGATTTGTACTGTTCGGCCAAAAAATAATGGAACATATATCAAAAAGTTTTTTAAAAATCACTTTTATTTTTCTAATATTTGGCTGTTCATTTTTCATTCTGTAGGCACAGATGTACTATATCTGTGCTGTACAGAAAATCTTCTTCATCTGAGGTATTTTATTCACTTCTATGCTCCGTCCATTGTGGGGTTGTGAGGATGAGGCCAGGCTTTGACATAAGCAGTGAGTGCTATGGGTGCAGTTGATCTGGTTTACAATATTTAGGGTGGCTTCCTAGAGGATTTTACACTGCACTCTTGGAATAATTTTGTTAGGGAACAGTATTTTAGGTGGAGTTGGGTGATATGACGAAAAGAAGTTGTCAATGATGAAAAAAATAAAATAAAACCCTTGGACACTAATATAATTATCACAATGTGCAATTAGTGGGGCTGTATGTACACTAGAAAGATGAATTTCACTTAAAGGTTAATGAAAATTGGAATGTTCACCAAGGCTTTCATTTTATTTTAAGCAAATAAATGAAAATAAATACTAATGTCTAAGTATTTAAAATGTAAAGATGACTCACTGATTCACTTGGTAGAATTTGTGAAGAGAAATGGGGCCCGCCAGTTTATGCAAATGAAGGCCCACTAATAGAAGCATTTGACGGAGCTCAATGAAGATGTGCCATAAAGATCGAGTGTGTGCCAGGCTTGGTGGCAGTGAGTGTAGGTGGTACTTGTCAGAACCAGAAATGAAAAGTGAGAGAAGTCCTCGGGTCTAAGACAAGCAAGCAGCGAAGGTATCGCTTGGTCAGCTTAAATGCTAGTGCATCTCAGTTAACGGGTCCCCCATGACTAGAACAGAGAGGGGGTGAATAGGGTACATGGTCCATGATATTATTTCTGTTCACCTGTTCTTTTCTGCACAATGCTTAAAACTTGAAATACATTGCATGGGCCACCTAAATGTGCAGTCTGTAAATATCATTGCTGTTTTTAATTAGTTAAACCTGATTCAGAGTTAGAACTTTATTGTCTGATTATGGCTTTTGGTGTTCAGCCATTTTAATAAGACAAAAACAAAAAATAATTAATAATAATACTGTAGTACTGTGCCCCTGACCTCCCCCTCCCCAACCATCCCCAGGTGAACGAAAGACTGGAAATAAACTCAAAAACAAATTCTTGAGTGAACAAAGTAAAAACTCTCATCTGAACTCAAGTTTACTTCAGATGGGTCAATACCATTGCCTGACACATATTACCGCAGCGAACATTGCAAGGTTAGATTTGCAGTTTACTGTACTTTTTATTTGACTTTCAGTTCTTTTCCATTGTGTTACTTGATTTGGTGTTTATTTCAGTTCTTAGTGATTGAAACTTTTATAGCTCCACTATATTATATCACTATATCACTTATTTTATTTGTATAGTGATTTTCATCCAAATGCTTTAAGACATACGTATGGTAAAATTATTTTTATACCCACAATTCCCATCATTCTTTGCCTGTTTCAATTCTAAGGAATACAGTTTTCTGTAAAACTGTTTTGCAAGGACCATCAACAAAAATACCAAGGTAAATGACTTGGCAAAGCAGGAATTGATCAACAACAGCAATGTTTTACTCAAGGGCATTTGATTGTAGAATATTGAAGAGTAAGGAGATCCAGTGAAGCCCCAGGTTTAAAAAAAAATAAAACTACAAATATTATGTGCAGAAAAATATTTAGTTAATTCTGACAGCATATCTGATTAACAGACAGCACTATAACCAAGCCTCATTGTCTTACAAATTTTCTTGAGCAAAGCCTGGGAACAGAGCTAGTGAATTACCGTAGATCCCGGAATATAAGCCGAGAATTTCATCCTAGATTTTTGGCTTGGAGTTTGGGGGTCGGTTTATACAACGAGCATCGTTTCAGATTCAAGATTTCCAGCGCAATGCCGGTTTTGCTGATCAATACGGAAGTAAATAATGACGAAACCACAGAGCCATCTTTCAGATGAAGAAGTAACTTTGCATGTCGGTACTTTAAAGTAAATAAAGAATTTATTCAAAAAAGTGTTTTAGTTGTTGATTTTATTAATAAAATTAATAATAAATTATCGGGAAGTTTAAAATAAAAATTTTTCTTTTGATTTATGACCAACATCTTGCATTACGACCCAAATGCGGTCACATGTATCCGCTTGCGCGATTGTAAACAAACAACCGAGAGCGTTAGTAGCGTCAGTTGGAGCCCAGATACAGGTGTTTGTGGATGTAATTTCGGTCATTGCGGTGATTTACCTATATATATAATTCACTAAGACCATGCAAGCAAGACACATAATTGCTAAGGAAGGAAGAGAAGGTAAAGAAAGCGATCACAATCGAAACGAAGATGGAAATTGTGTGGAAATATGAGAGTGCTGTTCGTGTGACCGATCTCGCTAATATGTACAGCATGTCGAAATCCATCATCTCGACAATTTTACAAAGAAAAGATTTGCATAAGGAGGCTCCTTCTAAACAATAACCACCTTCCGTTTCATTCTCCTCCTCCTCCCTTCCTGCAGCCCAAAGATGTCAAATTAAATGGTGAGTACAGTATGAAATTGTTGTTTCTAGAATAGAATAGAATGCCTTTTATTGTCACTATATACAATGAGATTAAAAGCAGCTCCTTCAGTGCAGAAAAAAAAGTTCTGTATAGGGCTTGTATGGTTGTTTTTTTAGCCTTAGCATAACGCCGGATCTGTGGCCACGCTTCTGCTTTTTTTCCCTCCTCCATCTGCATCGTCTCCTAGACCCGACAACAATCCACGAAGAGCCCACTGGTCTCGCTATGTTGTCTGGGATGTTGTGCGTGTGATGAAAAACACTCGAAACAGATGTCTGGCTCTGGACACCGATGTCTATAAGGTTCTGACAGGTGTAGCGGATGTTCGCCGAACCGATCGTGCACAAACAAGAAAAAAAAAAGTACAAAAACAACAAAAAAGTGCACTGAAAAGGAAAGCCCTGAGCCGCTGCGCGCCGCCATGCTCCTAGCTTAATCTAGCCTACTTCTGGTAGGCTAGGCACTTTTTATAACTTTTTGGTTAGTACATTAGAAAAATTATTGGTGTTTTGATAAATTATGCACATTATACAACCCTTTTTTATTATGAAAAGGTTAAGTAAGTGTTGCAGTGGGAGGTTCGGAACGCATTATGGGTTATCCTTTGCGAACGAATTAAGTTCTTAAATCAAGGGTCCACTGTATTGCGTATTTAAGTTAGTCAAATTTATAACGAGTCTCCGGAAATCCACCCGCCGATGTACTGTATTTGCGTATATAGTTTCAACACAAAGGCTTCATTTTACCAAACTTCTCCGCAATCACTTCCTGGTTTCCATCAAAAATGCCGGCAGTCTCAAATTCTCGCAGATAAACATGATAAATATACCTGAAAAGACACTTTTAAGGAAATTTAGAAAATTTTGCTTGGAGAAGGGGGTCGGCTTAAATACCGGTCATCGGCAAATATATGTAATTTAGTAGGTAGAGAAGGGGGTCGGCTAATATACCGAGTCGGCTTGTATTCCGGGATCTATGGTAATAAACTTGAAAATAAAATGCATTAATATTCGTACGCCTCTATGTTTGTACTTATTGTAGCAGTATTTACTCTGTCGTAAATTCATTGACTCTTCACCACAAAAAAGAGTTGGGGAATGACCCTGTGTATTGTCCAGTGGACCAGGCAAAAGAAAATATATGCAAAAGCGATCAAAATACTTCAAAAAAGCAATTGACAAATTGAACAGAAAAATGGTGTTTTTATATAGAACAAAATGGCTGGAGGAAATGATGTAGTAGGAGATGACGTCATAACGGATAGATGGAAGTGACGTCATCATCTGGAGACCGGAAATGACATTGTTATTGCTGTGACAGAAGTGACGTCATCATCGGGGGGCTGTGGAAGTGATGTTGTGCAGCCATCTTGGGAATTCGGAAGTTGGTGTAGTAAGTAAAATGGATTATTTGTCTTCTTTTGGTATGATGAAAAAGAGAGAGAGGCGTTAGTACCATAAATAAACCCTTCATCATGCAATATTTCACTCACCTCAGTGCTGACTGCCTCCCAAGCTCACGTGTGTGACAACTCTTAAATTCTCTGTAAATAGTCTCCTGTAAAGCGCCATTACTAAAAATATGATCATAACATATACTGTAATATCTTCATCTTGTATTATTTGTACACCACCCTCATTTTCTGGTTGTCTCATTGAGCCAGAATGTTAATGAGCTTGCCTGCTAATCACAAACACACTATAGCTCTTTACATTCACTTGTGTTAAGTTGCTAGTTGGTTGCTGTAGTTAACAAAGACATAGTTATTGTACTGTCTAGAAATTCTGCCAGGTGGTTCTGGTTGTATGTGTATATGGACTGAAGTACAGGAAGCTTATTTCATCCTTTGCAGTATGGGGCACACTTTTACTGCTGCAGATGGAAGGAATTGGCTGAAGAATAAGATATGCGGCTAAAATAATAATTTGAGATGTTAAAATTTTTGTTTTATTCTAGTTTCAATTTCTGCTTATGTCTTACTTGTTCTTAACATACTGCTCACTGCTTTGGTGGTGGGAGCCAGTGTGAATGCATACTACAGAGAATGGCAAAAGATGCATAAGTGTTATTGTTGTTGACTGATAAAAAAAAAAACAGTCACTAACAGTGAAATGGCTCTCGAAAATGGCAATTTTAATCCCATTAAAATATCAAAAGCAATCTCATTCATATGGCAGTTATTTTCTATTGTCATTGAAATGACAGGAAACAGCTGCCATTTACTTGCAGCAATATCTGTTCAACAGTCATGTGTACAACAAGCCAAAGGTCTGCACCTCATTTATGTGCCACTGTAAAGAGGTAATCCAAGCTGACATTTACAGTAAATAAAAGTGTCAAGTGACCTAAAATATGTTAAAAATGTGTGGAGTTAGTTCTTGGAAGTAGTTGATTTTAATTCAGCACTTGATTGTCACTTCAAGGCATATACACTTTGCAGAGCAAGACATACTTTTGTTGATGAGTGTAGGAATAAAGTAGGTTCTGGTTTTGAATGAGTGGGTTGAAACCTTTACAATGTAAGCAGAATTAGAATTTTAAAAATCTGTCCTGCACAGCACATTAAGATCATTAAAAATGAGTCACCACACGATAATCGCTAGTTAGGATTATAAAATACTACATACTTACAGTATGTATATCATGTTATCGCCCACTCCTTGTTCCAAGTGTTTTCCATTTTAGATAACTGCTTTTTCAGTGGAGTCATGTAGCGTTAGAAATGGCTGTATAAACCTTTACAGTCTGACTGATATCAACAAAGTTTTTTGTGGTCTCTTTCGTTTTCTTAGCTGGTAATATGACATGATAACACGGTAACATGATAAAAGTCAAAATAAGTGAAGTGTATTGCAAGCAGGGCTGGCTGTAATCAGCCAATCAGCTGTCTCTATCCCATTAATTGGGTTAATTTAGCTGGTGGGCAAATCATTTTTCACACAGTGCCAGTAGGTGTAAGGTAACTGTTTTTTTTAATCTTTTTAATCTATGGAAATAAGTACAATATTATTTTTTAAAAAGCCATACATCTAATATTATTTGATTGAAGACCTGAACATATTCAGTGTCAAATTTTTGCATTAGTAGAGGAAATCTGGAATGGGATGATATTTTTACACTGCCCTGTACTTTATACTGTTAGGACAACTATGAAATTTTAGTTCCCTTTACCTTCATGTTAAAAAAATCAAATCTGTAAAATAATGCAACTCAGAAGCAAACAAATTTTAAAAAGGTCACTGATTCTGGTTTGTATTTTAATAAATTATTAGCTCTGCCAAAATGCTAGGCACACACTTTCCTGTTACTTGGACTGTTTAATCAGAGCTGACCTACAATTATTTTTAATTAACAGCAGCCCTACGGGACCTGAGAAAATGATCGTATGGTAGGGCAACAAGAAGTAGGTCAAGCATTCCCAGAGCTCAATAAAGAATTCTGACAAAAATGCATAAAATGTTTAACAGTATTTGAAAAACATGCACACAAGCATATTAACAGAGTGAATTGTATTCTGTATCAATTATTGAAAAGTATAGTCATTTATATGTAATGTAGTGTAAAAATATATTCTCACATAATAAAATGAATACAGCAAATCTCTAAAGACAAAATACAGCTTTCTCATTTCCTATTTTGTGTGAGTAAAATGTCAAGCAGCAAGCACAGACAGTCCTTTTCAGCACAGATTTTGCTTATCTAAATTAATACAAATCACAAATACTGATGGATCTAACTGCTTAGTCTTTATCTGCAATGTTTGTTTGAAGTTTTATTATTATTTAGACAGGGGATACATAATACCTTGTCAGCACACTGTATCAAATGACTCTCTTTTTATTCTTCTTAAAAACTGTTAGCCTCACTACAAAAAACAAAGAGAGCTTTGGAAAATCATTCAGACGCTTTAAAAATGTGCTTTTTAATCTATGGAAATGATCTAGGTAATAAAATTAAAACCAAGATGGCAAAAAATGAAGAGCATACTAAACTAGGTGGAATGCAGATATATTAGAGTCCAAAAAATCATTATAGAAGAACCTGAACTGAACTCAGAATTGGGAAGATATGTAACACATGAAGCAAACATATGAATAATATCTTTCTCAACATATATTTCATAGCAAAAAACACAACATATAGAACTCAACACTATAATTATTAAAATGTACATTATTTAGCAGTCAGGTTTGACTTTTATGTTACTCTAGGGCAATGTGTTCCCCCATATTTGCATATCAATCAACCAAATACTTTGCATTCCTCCTCAAAGGGTATATTAGGCCAGAACCATACACTACACGCAAAGTAAAACCAAAAGCATGTATGATTTAAAAAAAAATAATTTTTCTACATTTAACTTAAAAGTTTTGAGTTTAATTCAGAATGGAAGATAATTACGGAGAACTGGGAAAATAACTAGTTAATTCACCTTCTTTCACTTTTTCTTCCATACTGTTTTAAGTATGAAGAGGGTACTGTTGCGGAAAGTGCTAAATAAAGAAGAGTCTTGAGCCATTGTTATATATGAAATTCAAACATGGCAGTCTTTTATTTGCACATATAGGCGGACCCCCCATGTTCTTTCTTCAAAGCATCATGGCAGACTAAAAAAAACCCTTAACAGAAAAGCTTCCTTTATCAGTTAGGTTCATTAATAACACATTTAAATATATTAGCTTCACGTAAATGACTCCAGATACACACCTTTGATTTAAGTATTAGGTAAAGTCACAAACTATTAAAACATACTAAAAGTCCTCAGAATAAGAAATAAGACTTCTCATATGTAAACTGTTATCACAGAACAAAGCATAAAGTTAAGTGTTATCTATAATCTCATTTTCTAATCCAAAATGTGCTTGTACAAATGAAGTCAGGATGTTCTAGTTTAAAGGGCAGGCAGTTTTAGGCACTCTTATTTTTCCTTACAATTCCTCCCTTTTGTTCAATCAGAACAACAAAGTAAAGTTTTTTACTAAGTTTTTAAAATCATAATAAAAGTTATGGATTTATTCAAAGTCATGGTTCAAAAAGAGATTTCTTTAGCTATAAAGCACAGTCATCTTGACATAAAGACAACCATAATACGAATCACCAATTGCTCTCCTGTCACCATCTAAAAATATAATGGTAATCATTGTTAAAGAACAGTGATTTGATATCAAAGATAGTCTACAATGGGCTTTATTTGAAGCTTGGATCCCTTCCTCTTCTGTAGCAGGGTGGCCATGAATGTTTGGAGTGAACAGTTAAATTAGGCCAAAATAGCATGTCCCACACCATCCTTTGGGCAAACCTGAATAAATATTTTATCTACAAACAAGGTAAATACCATTAAAGAGCAACTGGTCTTATGCCTACTGTGAAGAGCCAACTTTGCAGCAGTGGGTGACAAATAGAACTGACCCTCGGCAACAGTTACTTCATATTAGTGTTCCAAATTAAGTTAGTCAAAGATGCTTGGAAATGTTGGAATATTTTATTTTATTATTTTTTAAATAACCTTTTAACAAAACAGTAGTAATAAACAAAGCAAATAGTGTGTCAGATGTGTATCATATAATACATATCAACAGTACTTTTGCAGTGCACATTTTTTAGTTATCAGTGTTGTTGAATTAAAATCAAATGTTCACTTCCCCCAGTCTTACAACAGCTGATATTTGTTTACTAAAACCAAGAGTAAAATATTCTTATCATAAATAATATTGTTAATCTGTTGATAATAGTATAAATTAATTTTTAATAACACATAAAATAAGTTATTACATTCACAATGTTTAAGACTTTAAGAATAAAATGGTAAAGATTTAAAATATAAATATAAAAACTACTATTTTTATGTGTTTTCATACCAATTTGGTGAATACAAAATCTGTTAAACTTGATGTGTGATGATTTTTAAAAGCAGTCTGATTTATTCCTTTTTCATTACATGTTAAACTTTGGCAGATCCAATGTAGGCCTGTATAGTAAACCAGACGTTCTCATCCATGAGTGAGACAGGGCATGTCTGCCCTCAAGCACATAAAGCTTAGACTCAGCAGATTACATGGAGGAAACCATTAAATGGTTCAGTTGGTAGGAAGTTGAAGACAGCACTGTACTGTGGAACACACAATGCACAGTGAGACATGTAATAAGCCCTGGTCATCCACTGCTCCCAGCTAGGTGTAATTCGAGTTATGTGTAATTCACAAAAGTAAAAGTGATTGGCAAAGCCCAATTATTCAGGTTCTAAAACCGGACAGCTTGGTTTGGTTCTGTATAGAATTTGGATGCTTGAATAAGTTCTCAAAGTTTGATGCATACCCAAAGCCACATATTGATAATTTGTTGGAGAATCTCGGGCAAGCCTCATATATTTCCACCCTGGATCTCACGAAAGAGTATTGGCAGGTGCCCCTAGAGGAGTGCAGTTGTGAGAAAGCCACATTCGCCACTCGAGACAGGTTGTTCGAATTCACTTGGTTTCCTTTTGGTCTCCATGGTGCACTGTTGACTTTTCAGCGGATAATGGATTGGATTCTGTGACCCCATTCCACATATGCTGAAGGGTATCTTAAAGTGGTCATTTTTGGTAATGTTTGCAGGGTTGCATCTCGACCACCTGCAAGCTGTGCTTGACAGTTTGTGGCTGGCTGGATTGACAGCTATTCTTAACACTAGAATTAGCAGAGCCTACGAAAAAACTTGTAGATCTGTCCCACCTTAAAATGCTTCGCACCTCTCCGTCAGCGTCTTTTGTCCTTTAAATGTGTTGATAAGCAGCAAACAGCAAGCAGCCTGCTATCACATCCCCCACCCCACACAGTTTTCTCAGCTCAAGTCTGTTTACCTGCATGTCAGTTGCTTAGAGTTGTAGAGAGTGAGAAGTCAAGCAAAATTACACTTTTTATAAATACCATATCATTATTTGGAATACTTGCATTTCATGTGTGTTCCGTGTCTACAACGATCTATGTAAATACATCATTAAAACAGAAACGTTTTTCATTTGTTAGTAATAATTGACAAAATGTAGACATGAAGTGTATAATGTGTGAAGCCTGAATTCCAAATATCAAAGAAACACTTTCACAAAAGGTACAAATATAACAGAACAAATGCGCTTCCATTCAAAAATATAACTGCATATAAAGGAACCCGCGTTAGGGTGCGACATTGACACGCTTTTGCTACTGACAGCTTCAGTGGCGCAACAGTATCAACTGTTTACTGGTAATAAAAGCTTCATGGGTTTGATCCTGGGTGAGTCTGTTTTGAGAAGTGAGCTGCTCGTATTCTTATTATTTTAGAATAAAAACATACATTTGATTCCAGTCTGTAACAGCTGGTGTAATTTATGATACTTGTAAAGATTAGCTTTGTTTTTTGTTTTTTTTTAATTCAGTTTTATTCTCTCAGCCGCATTCACGATCCCAACTCCCTCCCCCTACCCCTGATTTGACACTGCTGTTTTCACATAGACACGCTATAACAGAGGTAAACTCAAACCATGACGACGGCTCTACATCAGATCAAAAATGCACTTTTACCATTGCTGTACTTTGTATATGTACATGGGAAGCTCTGCACTCTACTTGTGACTGTAGGAAGTAAGTAAATAAATAAAGGTATATAGGTAAATAACATTGGATCTGGCTTTTATGTAAGTAACATATAAATGTTAATGTTTTGGGCACATGCACCATCCTTTGTATATAAAAGCCAAAATATACAAAAATAACAGTTTTGATGTCATAGAGCGAGACCAGTTGTCCAGAAAAAAGTAAAAGGACACCTAGGTGGAGAGCACAGACTAACCCAAATCATATGAGATTTTACCCAAGCTGAGTTCATGGAAATTGGCAAACAATATAGGCAAAGGCCAGGTGAAAGCATTATGCAGGGGATAAGGTGGTGATAGTTGTCCTTTAACAAATGCAGAAATTAAGCATTTAGGCTCTATTACAACGAACCCTAAATTATGAAATACTCTATGAGGGTGCTCCTTAGGGACAAGCTGACAGAGATGGGAGTAGATTCACACCTGGTGGCATGGATCGTGGACTATCTTACAGACAGACCTCAGTATGTGCGTCTCGGGAACTGCAGGTCTGACATTGTGGTCAGCAACACAGGAGCGCCGCAGGGGACTGTACTTTCTCCGGTCCTGTTCAGCCTATATACATCAGACTTCCAATATGATTCGGAGTCCTGCCACATGCAAAAGTTCGCTGATGACACTGCTATTGTGGGCTGCATCAGGAGTGGGTAGGAAGAGGAGTACAGGAAGCTAATCAAAGACTTTTTTTTAAATGGTGCAACTCAAACCACTTACACCTGAACGCCAGCAAGACCAAGGAACTGGTTGTGGATTTTAGGAGGCCCAGGCCCCTCATTGACCCCGTGATCATCAGAGGAGACTGTGTGCAGAGGGTACAGACCTATAAATACCTGGGAGTGCAGCTGGATGACAAATTGGACTGGTCTGCCAATACTGATGCTCTGTGTAAGAAAGGTCAGAGCCGACTATACCTCCTTAGAAGGTTGGCGTCCTTCAACATCTGCAAAAAGATGCTGCAGATGTTCTACCAGATAGTTATGGCAAGTGCCCTCTTCTACGTGGTGGTGTGCTGGGGAGGCAGCATAAAGAAGAAGGACGCCTCACACCTGGACAGACTTGTTAGGAACTTGTAGGAATTAAGCTGGACAGTTTAACATTTGTAGCAGAGCGACGGGCGCTAAACAAACTCCTCTCAATCATGGAGAATTCACTACATCCACAGTGTCATCTCCAGGCAGAGGAGTAGCTTCAGTGACAGACTTTTGTCACTGTCTTGCTCCACTGACAGACTGAGGAGATCATTCCTCCCCCACACTATGTGACTCTTCAGTTCCACCCGGGGGAGTAAATGCTAACATTATTCAAAGCTATTGTCTGCTTTTACATGCATTTTTATTACTCTTTAATTTAATTTGTTTTTTTGTATCAGTATACTGCTGCTGGATTATGTAAATTTCCCATTGGGATTAATAAAGTACCTACCTACCTACCTACCTACCTACCTACCTACCTAGTATCTATCTATCTATCTATCTATCTATCTACCTACCTACCTATCGTATCTATCAGTTTCAGGAAGGAGCTCCAGTCATCAGTCTCCTCTATCATGAGCGAGATGCTCCATGTCTTTTTTATAGTGGAGTGATCACAAAGGGTGAAGTCAGTCTCTCTCCATGGTGGATTCTTAGGGCTGTGGGAGGAAGGACAAAGGATATCAGTGACCATGCCCCATCAGAGTGGTAGTGCTTACTTCAGATGAGACCTGAATGCAAACATCAGACGTGTAAGTGTGGCATATTTAATAATAAAAACATCCAAAGGGTGAATATTTTTCAATTGATGGACAAATACAAATATATACAAATATTTCTAAATTTTATAAATATAACTCTCACACTACTGCACTTTTCTGAACGCAGAAATAAGAGAAGATACACAAATACATTTTAGGATATCTTAAAATACATCAGCAGGAATGTTAAGATAGCTGAAATACATTTTCAGATATAATAAAAATAACTTCCTGTGCATTTCAAGATACAGTGGGATGCAAAAGTTTGGGCAACCTTGTTAATAGTCATTATTTTCCTGTATAAATCGTTGTTTGTTACGATAAAAAATGTCAGTTAAATATATCATATAGGAGACACACACAGTGATATTTGAGAAGTGAAATGAAGTTTATTGGATTTACAGAAAGTGTGCAATAATTGTTCAAACAAAATCAGGCAGGTGCATAAATTTGGGCTCAAATATATTTTCAGATATCTCAAAATAACTTCCAGTGCATTTCGAGATATCTTAAATACGTTTCGAGATATCTCAAAATCGCTTCCTATAAAATTCTTTTATTTCTTATTCTTTTATTGGAACTTCCTGTCTATTTTAAGATATCTCGAAATGTATTTAAGATATCTAGAAATGCACTGGAAGTTATTTTGAGATATTTTAAATGTAATAAAATTACTTTTTTTTTTAATAACACCTCTGCCCATTAAAGTTGACAGATGGTCTTGTGCAATGCATGTTTTATTTAAGTATTGTTTTGTGCTTGAATATTCATAATAAAGCTTTAAAATAACCCGGCAACAATTTTTATCGTCTTATTCAGAGTTTATGTAAAGTACTTCCATTGAAAAGTGTGAAAAAGTTAATTTACAAAAATTGTCTTTGATCATAATTGCTGCAGTACTCTGTCCAGAAAGGGAAACCTATTTTTATTCTTGTATAAAACCAGAAGTTTGCAATTACGGGACTGTCATAAAACACAAGGTAAGCTTTTACAACTGTGTGCATGTCTAATACCGAAAATTGTCCCTGTTTTCTTAAAATAGTACATGCATTTACATTTTTAATCAACATGAATGCACAATAACGCAGCAACTTCATAATAGTAAGACATATTTTTTGAAAATTACACCATTAGTCAGTAGCAACAAAAATGCTTTTGTTTAAGGGGTATTATTAAATCCCCTTTCTTGTGATAAGGTTTTTGTAGTTTACTCACACAATTTTCTGATTTCTTCCATTGTTTATTTGACATTTGAGGTATATGCTGAGTTAAGAAAAATATTAACTTCTTTATATCATTTACCTTGTTTGTGTTATGACGTGAAACCATGTCAGTGATTATTTAACCCGATTTCATCAGAAACAGAACATTTAAAGGGTGTTTTAACCTAGGCCATGTCACCTGTTCAAGAAGCTGAAGAAGTAGCTGAAGCAGATAACTTTGCAGCTTCTTGTGTGGGACAAACTAGAGCTTTATTTAGAAGAAGTGCATGGAGATCACCTTTTTCTGGGGGTCTGTATTATTTTAGTATTTTTAAATATATAAGGATGTACAGTATGTATGTATTTAGATTAACTTGAACATACTTTGATAAAATATTTTCACTGGTTTTGATTATTAAAACTAATAAACATTTATCCACTGTTAGGAGAATAATCAGAAGGAGAAAAGAAAGCATGTTGAGCTGACAAGATTCCTTACTTGCACTTAAATGAATTGTGAATTTCCCCTTGGGATTAATAAAGTATCTATCTATCTATCTATCTATCTATCTATCTATCTATCTATCTATCTATCTATCTATCTATCTATCTATCTAAATGGACCCCACTGGCGAAGGCCTTTAAAAAAGGTCATCCGTTTACTTTTCCTTAACAACCTGACTGTTTTTTGATTTATATTCATGATAGCTTCTAGGGAAGGTTAGCCAACAACATTATAAGTGTTATATTTTTAAATTTAAAGAACATTTATGAGTGAAGGCTATACCACTAGAAGTAATTTATATCTGCTTGTTTTTTTTCTTCTATCAATTTAAATCCTTTATCTGTTTTTTCTTTCACCTAGTTTAAAACAAATATTATTTTCTTTAGTGACACATGAATACTTCAAACATTAGAAGCAATAATACGTTTCTGTATATTCAGTAGTATCTTGAGATAATACTTGTTGTAGAACATAATCACTGTGAAATAAAGTCTGACTTTTTTCTTTCTCATATCACTGCTGCAACTATCAAGAGGCTGTTCAGCAATCATATACATTATTATTGTTATTGTAATGCTGCAGCACTTGTATTAAAGGATAAACTTGGATAGATACGCACAAGAAAAACTCTAAATTAAGCTATAAATTGTTGTATACAAGGTGTTCTTCAGGGATGCCAGTCGTATTTAAATAGTAAATATTGCAGTTAGAGAATATGTTTCCACATAGGTACAATGGTATTATTTATTTTTTGGGGTCTTGTCTTAAGAGTCTTCACAGCTTAAATGTATTTTGATTTTTTTTTTCCAGAGAGTACAACAAGAAAAAAAGGAAGATCAAAAAGTGATATATGGAAACAACTTTTTCCTTCCTTAGAAACACAAAGAAGAGTATGTTTCACCTCCCTCAGAACTTTCATGTCTTAAAAAAAAAGAATTAGGTTTGTACTACAGTTATTTAAGTAATTTCTTTAGACAACATAGTTGCTTTCAGATACGGATTTGTTCATACCACCGTCCCAAAATTTCTTAACTACTTACATATTTGCATATCCCTGTAAAACTAATGTTCAGCAAATATATACATATACAGTATATATGTACGTGTCTGTGTGTGTTTGAGTGAGTTTGTAGAACTGGTAATACAGAAAAAGTCTGATGTGTGTTAATTGAATATAGTGGCACACTGGAAATTTAAAGAAAGGAAATCCGTGTTAACAAAACTCACTTTTCCCAATTTTAAGTAATATAGAGCATCATTTTCCCAGTGAGTTATAAAAGGTTGATTGGGATTCTCCCAGTTGAGTAAAATGAGCTGTTGTGCAAGCTGTGTAGAATAGGACCTCACAAAACAGTTTTCATAGCAGGTTTTAAATTACTGCACTAATTATGTATTCATCCAGTATGCAGATGATTTATGGAATTGCATTACATACAGTTATTGTCTGTCTGATGAGTAGCCTGGGTCTCAAGACAGATATGGAATCAATTCTTCAGTTAAAAGGAACTGGACAGTTCCTCAGTCAGTGCACTTTATTATTGAAAGCTATCCGAATGTTTCTTTACACATAACAGGATTTAGTTTTGCCAAAGCCAAAAAAGGGAGATGTTTACATAGACTACAAACCAAAGCTATTGCTCAATTATAGGAAAAAATGGGGAAAGGCAAAATATTCATAATTCCTCACCATGACATACCACTACCAATTCAGGTAGAAATCTTAATCATTTTTATAATATATTAAATTGTGCATGGATTAATATGATACTTTCTCTGAAGAATCTTACGTGAACATCTATAATGTAAAGTCTGCAGTTGTGCTTCACCGCATGTTAATTACACTATGTCACTCAATTGAATTCACACGGTTTGTATGTATTACTGTATATTTAAACACCATGTTCCTTTGTACATTTCCCTTTGAAGATGGATCATCTATCCATGGCACAAGAAGAATCAGAAGCCAGAACAGAAATACCAGGTCAAGTGCATGTAGAAACAAGTTATCAGGTATTTATTGCTTATTGTTGTGAGATACTGCTATATTAAAAACATTCTATAACATGTTAGTAAATAAATTTCATTACTTACTATGGACACTACTGTTGATTAAATTCAGTATTAAGATAAATCCTTAATAAAACAAATAACATTGATATTTTAGTGTTAAAAATTAGTATTATTTTTTATTATTATTATTTATTCAGTTTTATGGACTATTTCTTTACCTGATTTATTTAATAGGGAGTGCAGGCAACATTGTCACAGGAGCCACATGTAGATAGGCTAAAAAACAAAAGTGAACCACTAGCAGAAGTAGATAGCCAGGAATATAATTTTGTACTGCTGTAAACAGTTTAAGAAATTGTTTTGGAGTGACAATTAATTGTTCTTTACTACAGTAATCTTTCCATTTATTAAAACTGCTTATGACATCATGAGGTGAATGAAGGGAACAAACCCTAGTCAGCATGCCACGCAGACACTCCAACAGTCACTAATACTAATCCAATTTAGAGTTTCTGATAAAACTAGCAAAGAGGCACAAGAGATGTCAAAGGAAACAGGAGCTTATTGAAGAAAATGTAGGTACAAACAATATGGGCAGGTCCCATAATGGGCATTTGAGCCCAGTGTCCTTATGTTTTGAGGAGGACCACAAACGTATGCAGTACACTGTTCTTCAGTCTTTAAAGAAATATCTGTTGAATTAGTTTAAATTATTTTGTTATGGTGAGTTGCATTGACAATATGGTGGTGAGGCCATTGCCAATTCTAGAAGCAGTGGATCCAAGACAGAAAACTCTGAATAGGGCACCAGTTTATGATAGAAATTCAATAACCTTCATGCATAAATCTAGTCAAAACTATTATAATTTACAAATTGAGTACTGTACATTGGACTCCATTTTTATAAAAGGAAATCATGATTGTGACTGAAACTTTTCTGTTTTAACAATGTGTTTACATAGATTGTGGTAAACATGGAACACACATGAAATGCATGTGTTCTAAATAAAGAGCTATTATTTCCCCTCTAAAACTCCAGCACTTCACTCCAAGATAATCAAGACTTGAGTTGGGAGAACTTCTTGCCCTTTCTGTGGTGGTGGTATAGCAGGCTGCTTGCTGCTTGTGTTGATCGGCAAATTTACAAGACAAAAGATGCTGACATAGAGGTGTGAAGGGATTTAAGGTGGGCCAGAATTACGAGTTTTTTCGTAGGCTTTGGTAAATCTAGTGTTAACCACTTTGAAACATTAAGAGACTTTGAAAAACAAGAGCTCTTAACATTTTTTTCTGTAAATGGTATGCATAGGATCCCAACACCTATAAATCTGAAGGTTCAGATCATTCTTATTGCACAGATTGAACTAATAATTAAACCAGGTTTCCTCAATAATTTTATAAGACAGGCAATTCTGGATTCTGATTTCACAGGTTTTTGTCACTGTTCTGCCCCACATGCTGTTAACTATTACTGTTATTTGTTGAACTGTGCTCCCCCTTTGGCTTGTCATTTATTAACACACCTGTCAATCACATCCCACACTCACAGTGGTGTTATAAATGTCTATGAAACTCATGTAAGGCATATAGGTCCTATAATAAACATTTAAATACAATACACCCCATGTGTCTCATGTAGGCACCCCTTTATCTCTTGTTTCGGTCACATCCGAAGCATATATTTAAGTTCTATAAACCCCTGGGTCTGTTTAATTGCAATTTGAACCTCTGTCTACGCGCTTCTCTTTGTCTCGATCCGACTGTGGAAATCATTAGCCTTGTAAGAGTCTTTTAAAGCTTTATTGTTTACTGTAAACTGTCTGCTATGTATTGCATTGTAAATCATTATTTATTATCTTTGGTTCTACACTTGTAAATACCTGTATGTTTCTTTTGTATATATATATATATCAGTTTGCAATGAGGTATGTCCAGTAAAAGCCTTCAAGAAAGCTCACCCTTATCATTTTTATGTGGATGTGCCAGCTTGTTTAAGCTCTCTGCGGCCATGTTGCACAGACGGCACTGAGTGAGGAAAAAAAGTCACAGTTAGGAATTGACTTTCTACCTATACTGGCAAGAAATGACAACTGCAGAATGTATTTTGACATGGATTAAAACAGAAACAGATCTCGGGCCAGAGGAAGAAGTTGCAAAAAATGATTTGCTTGATTTCATATAGTTAATAGATCCAGAGAAATTGTCTACATATTTGCATTTTGTCACAGGCTCACCTTTAGAGCCCACTGATATCAACATTGCATTCAATCGATTATGTTGTAGCTTATGACAACCCATTGCACATACTTGCAGTAACAATTTGGAAATTCCAGGTGGTTACGCATCCGTTCAAGAATTTAAAAGAAAATTTAAAACTATACTTAATTTTGAATATGCATTTGGTGTGACCATATAAAGAATTTGCAAAACAAAATTTGAAATGCCCTTAAATGAACTTCTGAAACTTTCAGATACCCTTTTTATTGAGTAACTGAAATTCAACTTGAGACAACCGATATTATGTAGTTAATGTATGAGAGCTAATTTATTTGGTTATAGCTGATATTTCCACACATATTTCATATATTTAGTAACATACTTATTTCAGAAATTTAATTTTCAATTAAGGTTTATCCAAGCCTCATATATTTGTTTACAGATACTTGCAGATAGGAAATGATGATGTGCATTTAAACAAATTCCTCAAAATTAAAACAGAACAAATAATAGCACCAACTACAACATTAATATACTAAAAATGTACTTTTTGATAGCATACAAAAGGTGCCACATAAATGTTTCTCAGTTTAAATTGTTTTTGGAAACCTGTTTGCTTTTACCATTTAAATGTTTTTGATTTTGTCATTTAAAATACGATAGTATTTGAATGTATATTATTTTCATTCTAAATTGTTGATTTTAAATAAGTTCTTAAATTAATTCAAATATGATGTAGTTTATGTACATACAAACTGTACATCTATCTTTATTTAACTTCATTAAAAATGTATAATTTTCTATATATGTTTTGAGTCTGTGTATTATGTGTCACATGTAAAGACATGCATTATTCAGTATCTTGTTTTAATTGTGGAAACAGTAAAAAGAGAATGAGTTTATTTTTATTTTTAAAGAATTATTAAAATAAAAAGGTTTTCATTTGTTTAATGAATAATACTGTAAAATTAATATGCAGCTTAACGCTTAATCATGTATTTATTTTATTGTTTAAGTAAACCGCATTTAATTCTGCACATACTAATCATTACCATTAATAACTGTAAAGCCATTTTACAAAAAAAGTGAAAATGACTTTTGGTTGGCTGTTAAAAGCTTGTACATTTTTGCACAATAGGTGGTTTTCTTTTTCTCTTAGGCAAAAAAACAGGTAAATAATAAATGTGAAAAGCCAATAGATAAAGTGGCACAAGGCACCCTTTGTTAAGACTGGGTGGTAAGTGAAAAGGCAAATTTCCTGATTAATTCTGTTACAGGTTATTGTGTTTGCTGTCTACAGGACATAGATATTTACCTGTCTGCAAAAGAGTCACCTACTTTGAAAATCAGACTGCTTTGATTGGTATCTCATCCACATACAATCTATACTAATAAAAGGCAAAGCCCTCACTGACTGACTGACTGACTGACTGACTGACTGACT
>JANRMT010062794.1:16404927-16427623 GCA_026402145.1 Polypterus bichir lapradei | reverse complement strand
CATATTAATGACAAAACAATTACATTAACAATCATGTTACGTTATTTTTAAAATTTTTCCTTTTCTTTTTCATACCTTCTTTAACACACTACTTCTCCGCTGCGAAGCACGGGTATTCTGCTTGTATTGTAATACAATACAACCTGCTTCCTTTAAAAATTAATGTGTTCTGGGGACACTAGTTTCTGACAACAATGCTTTAACCAATGAAAATGCGTTTGCACTATTGATAACGTAAGGAAATAGGATGTACCATTGTTTAATCTTCATGTTGATCTATGCAGAGATTGAAGCAGTTATATACTTCTGAGCAGTGGGTGGTGTTCGGATGATGCGAAGGGAGAGAACGTAAGCAGAAGAGATGGAGCAGGTTCAGAAGATGGTGTGAGAGGGCAGCCGGTGCAGAAGGGGAAACAGTCCACCAAGAATGTTGTCAAGATCACAGCACAGGGACTCACAGGCAGATGAAGATGTGTGGCTGACAGGATACAAGGCACATGGATGGTGACACCTTCCTCCAGGGAGAATGAGACAATTTCACCAGAGAGGCTCCAGGTCCAGCGAGAGAGGGAAGACTCTAGAGAGAGCCGAGTGAAGCAGGTGGACAAGAAGCAAGACTTCTGTTGGGAAATGAGCATTTGACGAACATGTTCTAGTAGGACAGTTTTGAAGATTAATCATTGTGCTAACACTGTGTGCAACTTGGACTCAGCACCACCAAAGGTTGGATTATCTACTGTTATTTTTTAACAGACTTTTAGAGTGTGGACTGCCTGTTCTCTTTTTAAAAGGTTTTCGCTCCTGATGTTTTTTTAGACTCATATCTACATTTGTCTTCGTGGTGTATTTTATATTGTCTTATGTAATTAATTTGGTACACTAAAGACAATAATGAAACTGAAACGGATATTCATTAAATTAAGAAACAAATTCTACACTTCTTCTACCTTATAATAATAATAATAATAATACATTTTATTTGGAGCGCCTTTCAAAAAATTCAAGGTCACTGTACAATCAGGTTAAAAAAAAATAAAAACATTCAATGACTAGAAAATTTTAAACCCAAATAAAACATCAGATAAAACATAAATAACAGTTACAGTGAATAAGCAATTTTGAACAGATAAGTTTTGAGATTAGCCTGGAATTGGTGAAGGGTAGTCATGTTCCTAAGGTAAGCAGGTAATGAGTTCCATAGGGAAGGTGCCGATCTGCTAAATGCTCGGTATCCCATCGTGACAAGACATGCTGGTGGATTATTTAAGTTGATGGAAGAAGAGGATCTGAGCATGCGAGAAGGTTTAGTGACTTGTAGGAGCTCAGAAAGATATGTGGGGGCAAGATTATGAATGGCCTTATATGTAAGGACTAAAATTTTGTAGTTGACCCTAAACTTTATTGGCAGCCAATGAAGCTGCTGAATAACAGGTGTGATGTGATCAGAGTAGGGTGTTTTAGTAATTATACGAGCAGCCGAATTTTGAACAAGTTGAAGTTTATGTAGTAACTTTTGGGGCAGACCAAAAAGAAGTGAGTTGCAATAGTCCAGGCGGGAGGTGACCAAACTGTTGACTAAAATGGCAGTAGAGTGATTTGACAGAAATGGACGCAGGCGATTAATGTTTCGCAGGTGGAAGTAAGCTGCTCGAGTAACAGAACTGATGTGAGACTGGAAAGACAACGTGCTGTCCAGAATTACACCAAGGCTTTTTATCTGATCTGTACAGGTAACAGATGTATTGTCTATTAATACTGAGATCTTTGATGCCTTCGCTATTGCAGATTTCGTGCCCATAAGAAGCACCTCAGTTTTATTGGAGTTCAACTGCAAGAAGTTAGAAGAGAACCAGGACTTAATCTCAGAAAGGCAATCAGTAAGTGAGGATGGTGGAAGCGATGCAGATGGTGAAGTTGAGATATATAACTGGGTGTCGTCTGCATAACAATGAAAGTTTATCTTCCATTTACGAAAAATGACACCCAAAGGGAGCAGATAAATGATAAACAGCAGGGGGCCAAGGACAGAACCTTGAGGAACCCCAGATACTACAGGAGTGGGAGTGGAGGTACATGTGTCCAGCTGAATGAATTGAGTTCTGTCTGTAAGATATGACTTAAACCAGGTTAACGGAATGTGAGAAATACCTAGTGCAGATAACCTTTTTAGTAAGGTCTTTTTAGTAAGGTGAAGTGACAGACAGTGTCAAATGCAGCACTGAGGTCAAGAAGAACAAGGATTGTGATTAGGCCTGAGTCTGCAGGCACTAAGAGATCATTAGTGATCTTAATTAGTGCCGTCTCAGTGCTGCGAAAACATCGGAAGCCTCACTGGAATGGTTCGTATAAACTGTCTACAAACATGGAAAATGAATGAGTAGGAGGAGGAAAATCATCAGTGGTGGAGTCAGTAGCAGCAGAGCCTAAATTATAATGTATTGCCTGGATTTTATCATTAAAAAATGTCATTAAGTTGTTACAGAATTCGTTAGAAAGGCAGTGCAAGGAAAGAGAGTCTGGGGGACTTGTTAGCGATCTGAGCAGGGAAAAAAGTGTTCCAGAGTTCCCCTTGTTGGAAGAAATTAGGGCAGTAAAATAGGCAGCTTTAGCATGCCGTATGCTGTCCCTATAGTGATGCATATGGCTGGAATACATTTCTTTATGAACATTAAGACCTGTCTTCTTGTACAGCCGTTCTAATTGCCGACCTTTAGATTTTAAAATGCGCAAAGTTGGTGTAAACCATGGGGCAGTGTGTGTAAATGAAACTGATCGGGTTTTGATTGGGGCTACCAAATTCAAAATGTCAAGAAGTCCTTCGTTATAAAAGTTAACTAAATCTGGCGGAGAAATGGTTTGTAATGATTTCACAAGTGTATCAATACCTAATTGAAAATTGTCCATGTTGATATTTTTAAGATTCCTAAAAGTTATTACACGAAGAGGTTTGATGGTGTAGACAGTAAGAGTCATATTGAATGTAAGGAGAAAATGATCTGAAGAGGGAAATTCTTCCGCAGTACAGTCATTCGGAGTGAGTCCAGTACAGCAAATTAAATCCAAGATATGTCCTTTGGAATGTGTCGGGGTTTCCATAAACTGCTGAAAGTCAAAGTTATCAAGACAAGAGATAAAATCTCTGGTCGCCAAGGACTTACTGTTATCCAAATGAATGTTAAAATCACCCATTATTATTATGTTCGAAGATAACGAGGACAAATAAGCTAAAAAAGCAGAAAAGTCATTCAGAAACTCTTTGTTGAATTTAGGGGGACAGTAAATAGTTGCAACAATGGTGGGAATAGAGCCAGGTAGATGACAGACAAGAGACTCAAATGAACCATAGGAAGAAACTGTCAGCGGCGTAACTCGCATTGTCTCGCGGTAGAGTATCGCGAGACCTCCTCCACGACCAGAGTTGCGAGGTTGCGTCATGTAAACAAACCCGGGAGGTGTTGCTTCGTTATAAGCATCAAGTCACTGTCAATGTGCCATATACTGTTAGCTGAGATGGCATGGTATGACCTGCTTTGAACAGTTTGTGACTATCTCTAAACAGAACCAACTAAGTCAAGTCTAGCCAACGTACATTGATGTCTGTCCCTTTGCACATGCATAACCCAGCTCTTAGCATTCCTGACATAATCTGTTAAAAAGCAAAATTTTAACTTTTTTAAATGAACTGATCATTTTAAAACAATGAAGTTCATTGTACAGGATTTGTAATTATAGGTAACTATCATGCTTTGAGGAAATGAAACCTCTGTATTGTGAGTGTTACAGCTACATAGGCAAGGTCTTGGCAAGGAACATACTTTATTTTTTAAAAATTCTTGTTAAGTGATATAATCAATATCAATTCAAGAAGATAATAATTCAATAAGAATTAATGGAATGGAAGGAAGGGTGGCATGGTGGTACAGTGGTAGATGTTCACATCTCAGTCTTTTCTGTATGAAGTTTGCATGTTCTCCCTGGGCCAACAGAGCGTGGGGAACAGCTTGGACACAGAGAGACAGGCATCGTTTTGTCACCCAACACACATTTATTTACAAGAATATATACAAGTATGACACACACAACCCAGTGCCGCAGCACCAATCACCCCAAAGTCCAGGCCTTTTCACAATGCCTTTTCTGTTTGTCTCTGATCCCCTCCACTCCTCTCCTCTGAGCTCCGTCCTCTTCTACCCGACTCCAGCCATCGAATGGAGGGAGGCGGCCCCTTTTATAATCACCCGGATGTGCTCCTGGTACCTCCCAACAATCTTCCGCCGGCACTCCCCAGTGTGGTGGAAGTGCCAGCTGCGCACCCGGATGCACTCCGGGTGACCCCAATCCTCTTCCCCCGAGCACTTCCGGGTGTGGCGGAAGTGCTGAGGTCCAGGGCTCCATAGGCATTGGGGCGCCCCCAGGCAGTGACCAGGGGCCCCTACAGGGCTGAGCTTCAAGGCTCTGTACCCGTGGTCCCCACAGCCACCAGGGTGGTCGCCCCCACATGGTCTGGGGGAGGCGTAAGCCCTCCTCCGGTCCTCCGGGGCATCCCAGCTGGGTCACCCCCCCCCCCACCAGCCACCTGTGACAATGGGTTTCCTCCAACAGTCCAAAGACGTGCAGGTTATGCTAATTGGTGATGCTAAATTGGCCACTGATATGTATGTATGTATGTGTGTGTGTGTGTGTTCAGCCTGAGATGGACTGACGTCCCATCCATCGATTGTTCCTGCCTTGCACCTGATGCTTGCTGGAATAGGCTCCTGCGACCCTTAGGTCCCACAGGGTATGAAGTGGGTTTACAAAACAGATGGATGGACTGGGAGGGACAGCATAGTGTCACAGCAGTTGGTGCTATGAAATTATGTGAAACACTGCAAAACTCAGAATATAGTTCACAATTCTGCTTGAAAGCTGACTGAATTGATGTAAAAAAAGAATTTTTTTGAATTTCATGTTATGATACTGTTAGTGCTTGATACATTCTATGTCAAAACTGCAACACATAATTTAAGATCAGTCACTAAGTAATTCCCAAGCTTACTTAATCCAAACCAGGCCCTGACAGCCATGGGCATTAACAGCCTGAGACAAGGTGCCAGTCTATCATACAGTCATTACTTAAGATGATATAAAACCTCTGTTTAGTACAGTAATCCCTCCTCGATCGCGGGGGTTGCGTTCCAGAACCCCCCGCGATAGGTGAAAATCCGCGAAGTAGAAACCATATGTTTGTATGGTTATTTTTATATATTTAAGCTCTTATAAACTCTCCCACACTGTTAACATTATTAGAGCCCTCTAGACATGAAATAACACCCTTTAATCAAAAGTTTAAACTGTGCTCCATGACAAGACAGAGATGACAGTTCTTTCTCACAATTAAAAGAATGCAAACATATCTTCTCTTCAAAGGAGCGCCGTCAGGAGCAGAGAATGTCAGAGTGAGAGAGCGAGATATAAGCAAACAATCAAAAAATCAATACGTGCTTTTGTGTTTTTAAGTATGCCGACGCACTGCGATAAAGTGGCATTTTGTAGAGGAGTGTCCGTATCCTCTAGGAAAACAGTCTCTGTGCAAACAGCCCCTCTGCTCACACCCCCTCCGTCAGGCAGAGAGAGAGAGAGAGACAGAAAAAAACCAAACAATCAAGCACCGCGCGGGAAGCATATCGTATATCATCGAGGAGTTTTAGTTAATACGTAATATATGCTCTGATTGGGTGGCTTCTAAGCCATCCGCCAATAGCGTCCCTTGTATGAAATCAACTGGGCAAACAAACTGAGGAAGCATGTACCATAAATTAAAAGACCCATTGTCCGCAGAAATCCGCGAACCAGCGAAAAATCTGTGATATATATTTAGATATGCTTACATTTAAAATCCGCGATAGAGTGAAGCCACGAAAGTCGAAGCGCGATATAGCGAGGGATTACTGTAGTTCTATATATCTTAATTAAAACTATATAAGCATGTAAACAAAAACTATGTCCCCTATTTTTTATCTATTTTAACATAGTGGATTTTTATGTTTTTTTTTTTCATTTCTACTGGGCAGTGTTGTTTCACAGCTTAACAATTACTTATTTTATGTTCACTTGCTCAATATCTGTGGATTTTACAAATTCTACTTCTGTTTATATGAGTTTTCTTATATATCCCAGCAGATATATAGGTTAAGATCAAGACACTCTAATTTGTCCCAGTGTGGTTTAGAATTAGTGTGTACACAAGCAGAATTTGTGATTACCATGTCCTCCACTATGGGGTAGGTTCCTGGGTATTCTTTGGTCCTAGATAATTTTAAATTGGAGTAAGAAGGCCTGAAAATGAACGTATGGACAAAAAAAAGTACTATTCCATAAGTGAATGAATTTACCCAAATTGAGCAGATAATGAAAAAGTATTTAAATGAATGATGGATCAACTATAATACATTTTGATTGAAAGTTATTTTTGTTTTAAAAAACCTGTGTGCTCTTTGTTACCTGTGTAAATCTAATTATAGCTGTAAGCAGAGTTTATGGCATTAATTTTGAAAAGATCAAAAGTACACATTTTCCTACTGTTCTATTGATACTGTATATTAGAATTATCTTTATAAGATTCAGGTTTTGTTTGGTTGGGACGTCAATTCAGCATTTAAAGTTCCCTTTCTTCCACTTCATTTTCTTACCTGCTAAATGCAGACCAGGGTCACAGGGGGGCTTAGCATACAACACAAGGCAGGAGCAAACCCTGGGGCTAATTTAGTATTACCAGTTCACCAAACCTGCATGTCTTTGGGCAGTGGGAGAGAACAGGAGCAACCAGAGGAAATCCATGCAGACATGGGGAGAACATGCAAACTCTATATAGTAGAGATGATTTTAAAAAAGACGTCTTATATACTGTATTGAAGGATCTCGCAGAAATATTTACCAACATATATTTTAATATTTTATGTTCCAGTTTCACAATATATTTTTATTTCATATTAAAGTGTAACCAGTGTGAGCATAAAAATCAATCAATCAATCAATCAACATTTATTTATATAGCACATTTTCATACAAAACAATGTAGCTCAAAGTGCTTTACAAAATGAAGAATAGAAAAATAGAAGACACAATAAAAAATAAACATAAGTCAACATTAATTAACATAGAATAAGTAAGGTCCGATGGCCAGGGTGGACAGAAAAAAAAAAATAAAATCTGTAGGGGTTCCAGACCAAGAGACCGCCCAGTCCCCTCTGGGCAATCTACCTAACATAAATCAAACAGTCCTCTTTGTATTTAGGGTTTTCATGGAAGGACCTGATGATGATGGTCACGTAGACTTCTGGCTTTCAGTCCATCAATGTTGGTGCATCATGATGCTTTGAGTAGGTGGTGGTGGCGCAGGCCGCCGCCACCACAAAGAAACCGGAAAAAGAAACAGAAGAGAGAGAGTAGGGGTCAGTACGGATTTTGGAGCCACTGTGAATAGTTATGATGAATTGAACATACAGAGTATCAGTATTAAGTTAAAGTGAAGTTATAAAAAGGCCATGTTAAAGTAATGTGTTTTCAGCAATGTTTTAAAGTGCTCTACTGTATTTGCCTGGCAAATACAAAAAAAAAAAAAAACAAAACAAATAAGTATACCTTAGAACCGGCATTTGGACAACTTGCTTGTAGTTTTTTTGCAGTCTTAATTCAGTTTATTATCTGTTGTACTGCTGAATTTCCATCTTAGTGACAGACCCTCCGTTTTCAGCCGTTTATAAATATAAGATGCAGAACATCCTATATGTTTGGCAATTCTTTTATCTGTGTATCCTTGTGAGATGATTAGGTTCAGTTGTTCCTGTGAGATTTCAACTTTTGGCAAACCAAACAGACCTATCGTGAAATGATTCAAAGGAAAAATAATAAAGCATCCTACTTTATGTGAAATAACCATAAATGTATTGTAGCTGCCAAAATAAGGTGTGGTCAAGCACAGGTAAAATGCGTGTCGAAAGAAATCTCACAGTTCAAAAGTTCGTTTTGAAAATATTTAGTGAAAGTTAAAAGCAAATAATCCACACAAGAATAAAAGAAAAAATAGTTACACACATAGAATAAAAGGCAAAAAAAGGGGGGAAAATGTATCTTGTCTTAAACTTAGCTTTTCTTGAGAAACGTTAGTTATTTCTAAAAGTTCTTTACTTCTTCTTCTCTACTTAAAGATTCTTAAATTTTAATATACTTAAAGATTCTTAGCTTCTTCTTCTGTATGCTTTAAACATATGGCACAGCACGTGAATTAAGTGCTGTTTTCTTACATATTTACTACACACACTCAAAAGGCCCGTAGGACGGTTGGCACTTGGGCATGTGCCCAGGCACGGTTTAAAACCTTATGCCTTCCATACCTTACTCAAGGCAAGGCTGGTCACTAACTAAAAGATATTGTTTACTCAAAGCTGTTAGAAATGGCAAGAATATACCAATATAATTCTATTTACAGGGGTTATAGGAACTTCCCATAGATTATGCATTGTCATCTAGTAAAATATTCATGAATCTTAATATAACTAGGGAAATGGCTCTTACACATCTGGCCCCTAATTGTTTATGCTAGGTCAGAAATCAATTACTTTAACATTACTTAATAAGAGCCTTCATTAATTTACTACACTTAAACCAAACTTTAGAAACTTAAAACTTAGATTCTACTATAAAAACACAAACATTAAACTTAAGAAACTTAAAACTTAAACTCTACTGTAAGATCACAAACAAAATTAAACATTATTATTATTTCAATTATTTACTGCTTCCTGGAGCAGGTACAGTTTGTTCACAAGTCTGTCCAGTGTGCTGGTCTGGATCTACACACAAACTCTTCTGATTGACCCTTTTGCATCTAGCATTGTCTTTACCCAGGAGTTTCAGGGTGTAGCATCTTATAATTACACCCACAATGTCCAATTTCCTTATGAACTTGTTGCATAATGAGAGTAGCAATATGTGAATTCTTCTGAAAAATTGCAGGGTGTTTTGCCTCTTCTGGCGCAGCTGATCTGCTGAGTCTTCCTCCAACTCTCAATATTCCATCTTGCAGGACTGGATCCAGTTGTTGATTTTACTACTTTTCTTCATGAGCTGATTTTTGTGCAAGGCCTTAACCTCTTCTGGGCAAGCTTGTAGTAGAGTGAGGTGAATAAGTTTGTCTTCTGCTTTAGACAACTCATTTAGAGACAGTGGCTTCAGTCTCATTGTTGATTTGTATTCCTTCATATGTTCTGTGATTAGTGATTTTTGTCTTTCTGGGCTCTGTCCAGATTGACTAACTGTATACTGAATTGCCTTTCTCTCTTCTTTCTAATGCAATAACACTTCTTTAAACTTAAGGAACCAAGCTATTGTTTTCTTTAATTTGTACCATTCTGAATAGTACTCTACAAGTCTTTTTACTGGTTCAGTTTTTTCTTCTACACTTACAAAATTTGCTACACACCTTTTGATTTCCGGATCGTCACTAGTAGACAGGTCCACTTCATCTGGTCTCTTAGGCCATTCGTGCTCTGGCTGTAACAGGAAATTTAGGCTTTGTACCCAAGTCTTACTTTTGATGAAGCTTTCCATTGTTGAACCTCTTGATGCCTGGTCCACAGGATTTTGTGCAGATGCAACGTACCTCAATTGCGAGGGTTGTGTGTGCTCTCTTATCACTGCGATTCTGTTGGCAACAAAAGTTTTGTAGCATGCACTTTCATTTGTAATGTGCCTTAGTACTGTGGTGCTGTCAGTCCAAAAGATTGATTCTTGCAGGGGAATCTTTAGTTCTTGTTTTAACATTTTGTCTATTTTGACCGCTACCACTGCTGCTGTAAGTTCTAACCTTGGTATAGTGACAGATTTTAGTGGTGTCACTCTTGATTTCCCCATTAGAAATGAACAATGTCTCTCATTTTCTTTGTTAGTTAAAAGAAGGTAGGAAACAGTGCCATACCCGTTTTCTGAAGCATCTCCAAAATGATGCATTTGTGTGGTCATTATTTGACCAAATCCAGGCGGTTTAAAGCACCTGTCTACATTGTAATCCACAAGTAGCTGCAAATCGTCCATCCATTTTTTCCATTGCCAAACATACTTAGCTTCCACTTCTTGATCCCAAGCATATTTCTCTTTACACAGTTCTCTTAGAATAAGCTTGGCAGGCAGTATGACTGGTGCTAAAAATCTAAGTGAGTCATATATTGAACTGACCACTGACTGAATACCACGTCTTGTAGCAGGCTTATCTTGCAGCTTTACCCGAAACTTGAAACTGTCAATCTCTGTGCACCATTGAACACCTAAGGCTCTTTCAACTGGTAACAAATCATGGCTTAAGTCCAAGTCTTTTTTATCTGTTTGTTCCCCTGTCTTCTTCAGGGATGGACAGCAAGACTTCTCTGCTGTTACTTATCCATGTGGTAAGATAAAATCCTCCTTTTAAGCACAGGGCTTGAAGATCTTTGGCCAATTTTATGGCTTGTTCTTCTGTAGCAACTGACTTTAAACAGTCATCAACATAGAAATTATTTAAGTGTTAACTGCTTTTTCTGAAGCTGTGCTTCTTAAGGCATTCTCTTTTTCAAGGGTTAACTGTTCAGTGAGTACCTTGATGGTATATCCTTTGTCTAAAATGTCTTTCATGAAAAATGTGTAATCCTCATGGAATGCTGGATACTTTTTAAGTTTCCTTTTAAGTACGATAGCATGTTGTTCTGCAACACAACGATTGCTTGGCACTTTAAGAGTCTCATCTTTAAGAGGCAGATTAATGCAATAGTGCCCATCTACTAGCCTTGAAGTATCTGACGCAATGGCAATGAATTTATTGTCCTCCTATGACATTTCCTCTTCTTCCTCACAACTGCGCTCTGGAAAGTCTATATTGTATTGCTGGAGTTGTATTTGTTGTATCTCCATTATTGTCACATGATTGACTAACTTTGCAGTCTTTCTTTGTCTGAGCCCTTTCAAAATCCATTAACAATACACCCACGGAATGTTTTCACAGCATAAAGTCTTTCATCTTCACTATATGTGATGTGCCATGGTTCCATGACTTTGCGGGCATTTGTACTTTACAACAAAATATTATTGCTTTTGTCAGCATTTATCTGGGGTAGATGCACGTCTTTTAGACAAGACAATTTCTTGACATCTTTTTCTTTAGGGGTGTCCATTTTCACTGATACAGAGTTCAGTGTGTATACTTCTGGTGTATCAAAAAATGTATTTTCTTCTGTCGCACAGACTTGTAACTCCATTAAGACTGTACACTTTACTAATTTCTGACTATTTACTGTGTCTCTTTCTACAGTGCTGATGCAGATGTGAGACTTTCTTCCTGAAAGATTGAACTGCTTTTGCAAACTTTCAGTGCAAAATGTAACTGAGCTGACAGAGTCTTTTAGAGCATATGTTTCTACACATTTTTCACTCATTTCAGACTGAACTTTAACTGGAGTCACAGCTAAGACACACTCTTTACCGGCCCCAGTATCAGAACAGGTCTCTAAAGGTTCAACAGAAATATGGGCAGAAGAAATGTTCTTCTTTTATGACATAGCGTTCTCCTCTTTAGGATGTGCGGCTTTATTGCCGATGCCTTTTTCCTTATGCAGAATTACTGGATGTAACTGAGAACATATTTGGCATTTAATCTTTTCTTCACAGTCTTTACTAAAATGTCCTTGTTTAAGGCACTTAAAACATAAGCCTTTAAATTTCAAAAAGTCAATTGTACTTTCATAAGTTAGATTCTGAATTGCACTGCATTCATTAAGATTGTGATTTTCATTGCAAAAAAGACAATGCTTACCGCTTGTACGTGCAGCCGTCTCCGCCGTTTTGTCCTTTTCCTTCTTGAAGGTATGGCTTTGTGGAGCTGAACTGTATGCAGGTTCCTAAGCTGATGTTGTCTGTTCGTCCAGAAAGTTCACTGGATCGGTGAGATGGGTTCGCCTGCTCTCCGTACTTTCAATACTCTGTACTTTGCATTGCCACGGTGCTAGTAGGTCTTGAGGAAGTTTGGTCACTTTATTAGGAAGATTATCATTACTTTCAAATTGTTGTCCGCTTTGTAAATTGGGCATAATGTTTGTACATTCGCCAAGAAAGTTCGCATAATGGCTCTGTCCTTCTCCATTGTTTGTCTTTATTCATGGCTGCCCTTTGTCTTATGTGCATCTGCTTTCCGTTGCTGGTTTCCATAAAGACTTTTGAGCTTCTTTCTGGTCTTTTGATAACCTTCTAATGGTGAAAAATGTTTACAGTTTTTAACAATCCTGTGAGGTGAACCTTTGGTAAACTGTGCCAATACGTCTAATTTATCTTGTGGATTCTCTATCGCCTTATCGATAGCTCAGTCAAATGATCTTATAAAGTCCTTATAAGTCAATGGATCGCCATCAAATACTGGCACTTTTATATGAGGTACATTAGGCGCTTGTGCCTTGCTTTGTTGTTCTTTCGATTGATCATAACATTGTCTATAATGCTCTTGTTGAAAAGGTGCTGGTGCTTTATTTTGTTGCTGATAAAGCAATTGCTGAGGATTGTTTTTAGTTTCGTTATTACATGGAAAGTCACGAATACTTGCTTCTCTTGGTTTTGCGCTTCTCATATCTGGTTTCTGAGGGACGTCATTAGAATTGGGTTTATCTGAACTTTGATAGCATCTTTTAAGAACTCTCAATTTTGCTTCTGATTCTACAATTTCTGCCTCTAAAGCCAATTGTTCTCTTTTAGCCTTCAATTGTATTTCTTTCATATCTAGAGCCTGTAGCTTTCTTTGATTCTCTGCTTTAGCCAACAGCACAGCGTGCGCTGCCTCTTGAGACCTGATGGCACTCCTTGAAGTAGCCGTTGAGCTTGCATGGCTTTTACTTTGAATCTTTGGCTGCTGAGAGTTTTTGGTGTTTTCTGTGGTGTGAGAGAAATTAAAAAAATACATTTTGCTCCTATAAACTTGGGTTTTGGTGACCACTAAGGAACCATGTGGGAATTTTTAAAGCTTTTGGTTTTTTTTTCGCCTGCACAGGAGTAAATGTTGCTGGGTGTTTGGTAGTGCACTTAGAAAAGTTACTTATACTTGTACATGTACTTCTTCTTGTTATCCATATTTGAACTAGTGTCAAGGAGACATGGTAGAAAGCAGCGGTAATGGATCCTTGCATCTGTAAGTAAATAACCGTATTGTTATAATAAATACTTAATAAGTAGCTGAAATAGTAACTCCTTACTTAAAAAAAAGACCATGGTTGAATTCAGAGCAATTAAGGGGGAGGCTTAGCTGTGCATAGGTAAGAGGCCAGCATTAAGACACGCCTTATCAGGCACAAGGGGCTGTAGGAGCAGATAAGACAGAAAAAATTAACTAGCAGCAGATATTCACTAAGCATTTTTTATTTATTTATTTATTGTATATTGAACAGTTCTTAGCAGTTATTCTAAAATGTTATTAATTAGATCCTGCCAGGTTTTGAAAAAGTTTTGTACAGATCATCTAAATGAGAATTAGATTTTTTCCAATTTCAAATAATATATAACATCGGTTACCCACTGACTTAGAATAGGAGAGTTAGGATTCTTCCAATTGAGAAAGATAAGTTTACATGCCAGTAGTGAAGTAAAGGCAATTACAGTTTGTTTGTCCTCCACTTTAAGCCCATCTGGGAGTACATCAAACACAGCTGTTAATGGATTATGAGGGATTGTGACACCAAGGCTGTCTGAAAGGTATTTAAAGAATAATGGTCTAGAATGATGTTAATTTGGTGCACACCCAAAACATATGGCCCAACGAGGCTGGAACTTGATTGCAACATATGCAGATTGGATCTTGCCCTGGAAACATTTTGGACAATTTTAAATGATACAGATGCACTCAATAGATAATTTTAAGTTGAATAATTGCTTGGGGTAGCCACCCGTGTACTTAATTCCTGGTTGTTAAAGGCAAATATAAAGTATACTGGAAAGCAAGGGAGAGGCAACTTATGTGTACTGTTTGCTTCCCCGAGAAACTTGATGAAAACATCCCTGGATAATGGTAGCTGTACAGAAACCTGCAGGGCATGTTCAGAACTGTAGTCCAAAGGGACAGCCCTGTTTGGTTTCAGGGTGCCACCAAAGGATCCTGCAGGGACTGATGATTACTTCTTTGTGGAGCTTCTGTCTGACCTAAATGTATTTCTGGTACCTGCTGCCCTCCCAGCACTTGTATAAGAGGAGCAGCTCTACTTCAATCAGGCTGTGTCAGAGTGGAAGATGGACAAAGCTCACCTGGGAGGAGTAAAGGAACAGAGAAAGAAGAGAATTGAGATTATGGTTGTGATTGACAAGAAGTCAGGTACTTTGTTGTGATAAACCTTTCATTTGAACCCAGGACTGTTGCTTGTGTGAATGTGTCTGAGATTTGGGGCTTAGTGGCACCCTCTTCTGGTCACAGTATATATAATATAAAACATATATTATGACATTTTAGTTAGACAAGTTAGTCATTTACAATGAACAGTTAACAAATATATCATACAATAACAAACCAAACTGACAAAATGTACACATGGCATAACATTCAGGCGCAATCAAGGACTAAATTTGTGGCTTTGTAATTTGGAGTATTTAAACTTTTTAAATTAAATATTGTTAGTTGCAAATTACAGCTTATTTTTCTTAAATATACTGTATTTGTTTAAAAAAGTAACCAATAAAGACTTAAAATTAATGTTGACACCTGAAACTAAAAACTGGACAATAATGGATAGCCGATCATTGTGGCTGATTAAATTGTCAGAAAAATAATGAATCATTATAATCTGCACATAATTCAGCCATGAAATTGTTTTAGTATAATGTAAATACTGAATACTTGATTACTGACAATATACAAAATGATGTGCAGAACTATGGAGACTTTCATTGTCAATTCACATTTATTTATATTAAATGACATTTGCTTTCTTTTTTTTCATTTTTTAGTTTTCCAGTTACAGAAATCACACACCTTCCCTGGTATAACTGCAAGCAGCAGGAGAAGCTAGCTGGTGTACAGTTTGTGCAAGCAGCCAAGGTGATGGTGAGCTTTACCCACACTCAACTCTGACAGCATTTCAATACCCAGTATTGCCATCAGGAGCAGCTAAAACACATGTAAAAATATATAAGCTGAAATAACCCCTTCTAAAATTAAAAAACAAAGAGGGATATAAAAAATTGGGCATTTCAAGGTAAGTGTGTCTGAAAATTTTTCAATGCTTTTAAGAGAGAGTTTTTCAAATTAAAAAATGTTAGTACAGGATTAGGGCATGTTTTATTTTTGCATGGTCTAAGATATATCAATAAAACTCAACAATCTCAAGGTAAATTTGAAAAAGTTAACTAATCTGTAATGAGTTTGCAGCTAATGTTTTTCATTTTTAAGATAAAGAAGTATGGAAATTCACCAATGCTTTTCATTGACAGATTTTGTAATTTCAAAACACAGTGCATTGCTTTCAATCTCAATAAAAACTGAACTTTCCTGACAAATTTCTATGGAGAATAAGAATACCAAATTTAAACAAAATTGTTCCAATGAGATGTACCAAAATTGTTTGCATTCACTGGTGGATTACTAATCATTTTCCAGACTTGAAACACTGGATAGAAAATATGACAGATACATCTGACACACTTCCAGTCTGGGTTAACATGACGAATTATAAACTTTCCCAAAATCTAAAATAAAGAAGCACACTAAGCTATCAAATGACATTAACTTAGAGATCAAAAGGGATACCTTCCAAAGCCAAAAAATCCTTGGTAACTTCAGCAAAACATCTGAATAATAATTCTTCAAATAACTAAACAAACACCTATCCCAAAAAAGAGCAATGACAACCCATAAAAAACTTTAATAATACATTTTTTAATATCAACCTTGCTATAACTTTTTAAAAATATAGATCAACCCAGAGGCAGAGGAGACAAAGACAGAGAGAAAACTGCTAAAAGCTGGATAAGTGTGACTAGACAGAACTTAAATAGGCTAAAGCTAAAGATTCGCTCAAACTGTAGCACACCTGGGTATTTGGGAGGCCCCTCCCTGAGGGTTTAATTAGTGAGAACACATTAATTATATTAGATATTTAATGAAAACCAAACAATTAAGAAAAACTATTGCACCTATATATGTAGGCTACTACAGCGCAAGGCTAAGTGAGGTCTACATTTAACCTGACACATGTGACAGTTGCTTCATTGTGAACAGTGCTTAAGGGACTAATGTCTTTCTTCTTGATTGCAATCATTTTGTCTTTTTATCACGCACCTACTTACAGTATGGTGAGCCTTCAGGTGATCATACCCACTACATGCCGAACCTACCTGGAAAGGGGTCTCTCTTTGTATTTCCTTTCCCAGGGTTTCTTCCATTTTTTCCCTACAAGGGATTTTTTGGGAGTTTTTTCTTGTCTTCTTAGAGAGTCAAGGCTGAGGGGCTGTCAAGAGGCAGGGCCTGTTAAAGCCCATTGCGGCACTTCTTGTGTGATTTTGGGCTATATAAAAATAAATTGTATTGTCCTTTATTCACAAGACATATCATGGCTGCTTGGTTGCACAGTGCTATATGCATCAATTTCACTATCTGTGTCAAAGTTTGATGACCAAGTCATATTGTCATCTCTAATGCTTAATTCAATTAATGGTCTAGTTTCAGTTTGTTCCATGATTGCCTTTACAGCTTCTCATTTAAATGTCATTTTGCTTTGGTTGAAGGCTCCGCCCCACTCATAATAATTGATGAATTACCTTAGAGTTGCTAAATGCAGAAATATTCATGTTTTTGCAGAATAATGTTTTATCTACTAGATGCTAAGCCCTTATTTAGGCTTAACACTGTAAAGTGATTAATACACATAACCCCGAGTGTGACTCGGACTTAACTGTATTTACATAGAAATCTGGACCTGGGTCTCTCTCAGGGTTAACACCAAGGAGGTTAAAGCAAAAGGCAAAAAACAGAAAAAGATAAGCAAAGTGAGTCTCACAGCAATCCTGATGGAGCAAACATTTCTATACCAGTTCCCAGATGCTATTTTTAACACGCTGTTTAACCAGTATTACCTTCAGACTTGCTAATCAAATTGTTTTCTCATCATTTTTCTATTCTGATCCCTTGGACTACACACTTTTCCATTACTGTTTTTGAAAGACACAAACAGCATGATCTAGCAGGCATATCTTTCACGTTTTGCTTCTGTTGTTTTTTGACAGCATCTACAGCAGCAAATTATGATAAAGCAGCAAAAAATGGCAGAAGAAGACCAGTCCCTGTCAGATAACAAGTTCATTAAAGTACAAGTCTTTTATAAGGATGAAAGAATGGGTAAATCAGATGTGATGAGTTCACACCTTGAGTCTTTAGGGAAACTAAAGAATTTTTATGTGATCTATTTGCATTAATAAATAATTTATCAGTAGAAATATGCACACTCCCTAGTGACTAGGAAAGAAGAAAATGTATTCTATTTTTTTTTTTTTTAAAAGAAATACTGAACAGACCTAATTGACTATGTACCTTTAACTCCAGTGTAATTACAGGGTAAAGAATAAAAGAGGGAGATTAAGATTGAATTAGACAGATATCTAATGAAAAACAGACTAACCTGATTAAATTCTTTAAGGAGGTAACAGATGCGCTGAAAGAAAAGAAAGCATTTAATATTATTCATTTAGATTTTCAAAAGGTATTAGTGCCTCATGAAAGACTCCTGGGAAAACACGGGATTGTGGGAAGTATTAAAAGATATCTCAATAACCAGTTGAAAGGTAGAATGCAATGCATAATTGTTAGGTGTTCAACCTTCTACTGGGTAGATATCAATAGACGTGTTCTAATGTTCTCTATAATTTGTGATACATGTAAATAAATCCTTTTGTCAAAAGCATTCAATAAATGCACTAAATTGGTTGATTACAATTATAGCATGGGGGTTATATAGAGGTCAAATAAAAGCAGCTGCTGCTGCTCCAAGACATCAGGACATATATATTTGACGGGTGAAGTTTAAGTTCTGAACATATGCAGTAATATATTTGGGACAACGGTTTCCTAATAAACTATATTTTGAGTTTTTCTTTGAGAAATGTATCATGTCGTTATGCTTGTTTTTAATTGGTTGAAACGTCACACTTTAGTGACCAGGGCGGTTATTCAACAAAGCACGCTTGTGAAATTGAGACATCAGCTGTATTGAATTCAATATAATATAGAATAAGCCTCATTTTCCAATCAATGCACAGTCTGTGCCATAAATGCAAAATATTGCTCAAAATAGTTTTAGGCAATCCATAAGTATTTGCACACTTCTGATATTTACAATAAGCAGCCCACTTTTAGTACACAAAAGTAGTATACAAGCCTCAACTTCAATTAGATTTTAAGAAAAGCAGCACACCATAGTTGATCCTAAAATGACATGAAGTGTGCCATTTTTATTGTATATTACAATACTGTCAACATCTCTGCGCTACTTTAGTATTAGTGATTTATTGATTTAGAATGTGTGCTTTTTATAATTGACAATTTCAACATACCTTTTCAACCAATTTTTATCATGTCTTTTCCTTCTGCCTTCTCACTGATAAGAAAGAGCAATGGGTACAAATAAAGTAATAATTTAAATTTGCTATTTTATTAATTGTTGCCATTTTCAATAGACAGTATAGCTTTTAATGTGTTACCATTTTGTAATGAAAATATCATATATATTTAAACAATATTGAAAGTAAGACTGCAGCAACATGAGATACGCTAAAAAAAGCCTGTCCCTGGGAAAAAAAGTGGATGATAAATGAAATAATTTAAATAATGTATTTTATTAATTCTTGCCACTCTAACCTCTTGTTGCCTAAATTTATTTACAATTATATATAAAAAGAAATTATTTGTATTTTTGTTGTCAAGCAGATGCTAAGTTAAGTGGAGACTGTTAATCTGAATATAGCACACAAGCAAACAATAAGCTGGTACGTATTTTAATCTTACCACAACTTACCTAAAAAATTCCAGTTTCTCAAAATTAGCAGCCAAAATCCACGTGTACCGCCACAGCAACACTTTGTTTCCATCAGGCGAATATAGTGTCCACTAGGACTGCTAGATGGCGTGACCAGTGCTTCCAATACAATCCTTAGTATGTATTGAATACATATCACCCGGCATGGCGTGATACATATGCCACCTTGGCTGCATTCAGGCCTCGGAAGCGGTTTGAAGTGATTTCAGGACAATCGTCTACAAGGATAGTTTAGTTTCATGAACTCCACAACACTTTGCTAAGCTTCAAATTTAGCCTGTTACGGAGCAGGCTAAAAGATGACACTAAGTTGCAAGTTACTAAGCATGGCTTGCCCTAATCCTCTTGGATGAAATAAGTATAATTTCTCAATTTTGGTGAGGATTGGTTGCTGTACTCTGCCAAAAATTTGTTTTAACTAGAAAATAGCCAAGATTTCATTGGCACTCTTGAGGTGGATTGATTTCCCTGTAACCATTATGCCTTAGATTCCTACTTTGTATTACTGTAATGGAGGATTTTTCATGTAAGTCTGGTGTTTAGACATGAAGGCATGATATTGAAATAATTTCTTTTTGTATACAGAGTATATTAATAAAGTTGATAGACTATGGAGAGTAATATGTATTAGTGGAGGTGATTTAGGACAATATTCAGTTCTAATCATTACACTATAAGTTAATGTGTGATGGGCACTGAATTATGATACAGTAAAAAGCTGAATAAACTGAAACCATACAGACTGGAAACAAGCACGATGAGAGGAGATAATAAGTTTATAAATAGCACAGATAGGCTAATGCAGCAACTATGTAAGGATAAATAAGATGACGATGGGAAAGAGTTAAATAAAAATGGTGAAGCAACAAAATGTATTAACAAGACACATCCTGACAGCATCCAGTGTTTTTCTTGTTAATGAAAATTAAAATGAAACACGTTGTTAATGAGAAAATAATAATTTTATTGACTAAAAGTAAATTAACAAAATCACGTCCGAAAGCTGAAACTAATTGAAAACAAGAAATTAAAAATTGAAAACAAAACTAGTTTTTAAAATTTTGATTTTTCACAACACTTGCCTTTGCGTGTAATGTGCATGTGAGCTTGTGGGGCTGACACTGTATTTATTAAAGTTGTAATGTTAGTCTAGACAAAAACATTGATTTATTAGCTTGTGTGCTTGACTTATTTACTCTCTGCTTTTAAACAAAGCCCCTACAACAACACAAGTGTTTCAATTGCCATTACTACATTGATTTCCTATCGTATTGTCATCTTGCAAAATACAGAAATACAAATTCAAATGTTAAGTAATTTTTTTTTGTGCTAAAATATTGCCTGCTTGCAGTGGGTAATACTGCATTGACAGATTAAGCAGAAGTATAAGACGTATGATATAAGTGCTATTGACCGAGCGGACATTACACATATACAGATGGAGCCACGTCAAATAGCCGCGGCCGTGTGAATGGCGTACGGCTGCCCTATGTACGCCGTGATCCACCCCTCCCTCTACTGACAGAAGGCGTGTCAAGATTTCACAGTAAACACGCCCATTCATGCCCTATTTATTCATTTACCTGGTTTCACCACTAGATGGCGCTTTGTTCTCAAGAACATGTTAACACACGCCAGCAATTTAGCTGCGCTGAGTTGCAATCACGTGATTTTAACAACCCACCCCCTCCCCTGCCGAACTGACGCTACCAAACTGCACTACAGAGATTAAGATGGCGGCTTAACACTAGAATTACCAGAGCCTACGAAAAAACTCTTAGATCCGTCCCACCTTAAATCGCTTCTTAAAACCGTTCTCACCTCTCCGCCAGCGTCTTTTGTTAATCTAAATGTGTTGATAAAGAAAAGTTGCAAGTAGCCGGCTATTCCATCCCCCCATCGACTTAGAAAGTGCACAAACTTCTCCCAGCTCATGCCTTGATTGATTATCTGGGAGTGAAGTGGAGATTTAGAGTGGAAATAATACATCATTATTTGGAATACACGTATTTCACGTGTGTTCCGTTTCTACAGTAATCCGTGTAAACACATTTTTAAAACAGAAACGTTTTTCATATTGTGTACATGTGTACTTGTTGCAGTGTACACACCTTTCTGTGCTATGGTTCCTATTACACTGAATGAGCACCTGACACTGTACTTTCTTCCCTATATAAATAACATTCGAGCTATAGCGCGTCTCCAAATAAATCACATTTGAGCTATAGCACGTCTTTATGTGAAAACAGCATTGTCAGATTGGGGTGGGGGGGATCGTGAACGCGACTGAGAGAATGGAACTGAATTAAAAAAAAAAAGCTAACCTTTACAATTATCATGCATTTACACTGGCTCTTACAGACTGACTGAAATCAAATTATGTTTTTATTCTAAAATAGTTAAAAATAAATAAATAACCTTCGCCGTTCTGCCTGCCTGAACTCCCTGTCTATCTATATAGTAATAACAGTAATTTTATTATTATATAGGAGCTTCCCTGTCTGCCTATCATATAGTGCCTTTCCTTCCTACCTATCTATATATCTATCCCCTTAGCTGTTTTTATATATCTATCATACAGTGCCTTCCCTGTTTATTTATAGATCTAATGCCTTCTCTGCCTGTCTGATTGCATATAGCGCTGAACTTACTGCTCTGTACTATTCTGGCCTCTGCGTGTCCTGGAGTACAAAAGAAACACCACCATACAGCAACATGTGGGGACTGGCAAGATCGGGGAAAAAAACACGCGGTCACTGATTACAAACCGCAAGATGAATGAAAGAGACAATATATGTAAAAACATCATCGCACTAATGCAATATTATTTGAAAACGATCAGCGTCAGATCGGGTTTGAATATGCTCCCGATTTGACGCTGTTCGGTTTCAGATAATATTGCATGTGCTGTGTGTTGAAACTGCTCCACTGAATAAGCTGAATTCTTCTGTAAGAGCGTCAGCGTGTATTCAAACCCGATCTGACGTTGTTCGTTTTCAAATAATATTGCATGTACTGTACTATTTTAGAATAAAAACATAATTTGATTTCAGTCAGTCTGTAAGAGCCAGTGCAAATACATGATAATTGTAAAGGTTAGCTTTTTTTTTTTTAATTCAGTTCCATTCTCTCAGTCGCGTTCACGATACCCCCCCCCATCTGACAATGCTGTTTTCACATAAAGACGTGCTATAGCTCAAATGTGATTTATTTGGAGACGCGCTATAGCTCGAATGTTATTTATATAGGGAAGAAAGTACAGTGTCAGGTGCTCATTCAGTGTAATAGGAACCATAGCACAGAGAGGTGTGTACACTGCAACAAGTATACATGCCGTAAATGTTGGAAGGGTGTGTGGGAATGGTTAATATTTGAATGGGATGATTTTATATAGCACGGATCGGAAATCAGCAGTTCTTAGCATTGCCCCACGCAAGCTGTCGTACCAACCGCCTACTGTAACTTGCTTTATTTTTTCTTCACTTATAGTCTAGAATAAAAGTGCACTTGTTTTGTTATACTTGTAAACAACAGATGTTCCTGTGTTTGAGCGACACGGGTATGCTAAAAAAAAATAGACGTGTAATACCACGAAAAGTGCACGCAGGCACAGCAGTTTGCAAAAGCATTGGTAC
>JANRMT010062794.1:16360289-16399418 GCA_026402145.1 Polypterus bichir lapradei | reverse complement strand
GTTTCTGTTTTAAAAATGTGTTTACACGGATTACTGTAGAAACGGAACACACGTGAAATACGTGTATTCCAAATAATGATCTATTATTTCCACTCTAAAACTCAACTTCACTCCCAGATAATCAATCAAGGCATGAGCTGGGAGAAGTTTGTGCACTTTATTCTAATAGTTTATTTTGTCAGTAGAATGTCACAAACTAAACTTCATCTTAAAATGAATGTTTAATTTACTAGATTTTCTCAAACCCCGTCATTAATTAATGTAGCACATTAAATGTTTTATATTAAGTGTTCCTCGACCCAGTTGTTAATCTCTATGCGCTTCTTAAACTGACTTCCTCTTGCACTGAGAGGCGCAGACAGCGATCGCCGCACATCGACTTCATGATAATCCTGCTCTAAGAACATTCAGAATACTAAGAGAAATACTTGATATCTTCTTCACGATGAAATGCATTAAAGCATGTATTAAACATGGGTGGCGGGGGGCACGGTGGCGTGGCTATAGAGCTTCTCCCTTGCAAGGGGTCCCCAGTTGTACGTTCAGTGTAGTGAACTTTATGGCAGGTGTGACGAGGCTCCAAAAAACTGGATACATGAATGGGTATCGCACAGGTTTAACTTAAATATTGTGCTCGTGATGTGGTGGTCGGAGACACGAACGCAGAATTCAATGGATGTTCTTCTGAGCGGGCTTTCTTTATTGCATGCGTGCTGTCTCTATCTAACGTACTAAACCTCCAGTTCCTATCCTTGCTTTTTCTTTCTGCACATAACCAATCACCACACGATAAACGTCTTTGTGAAATTAAAACAAGTTATAAACTTAGACCTCGGAGTTTTCAGAACTTTAAATTATTAAAGCATGTGGGGGCACCGTGCTTGCTGGGATGGAGTTTTCAGAAATTAAAAAAAAATCTTCATTATACATGTTTAATTATGCCATCCATTCAGGGTTGCGCCCATCCCAGCAAGCATCTTGTGTGAGGCAGGAGTAAATCCTGAATGAGGTGCCAACACATCGCAGGGTGAATGCGTGGAACACATAAAGTAGCAGGGTCAATAATACATAACAAAACCCCACAACCTACATGTCTTTGAAAGGAAACTGAAGCACGCCGAGTAGACCCACCAGAAAAAAACATGCAAACTCAAGGCAGGGAACACCCGGGACCCCCTTGCTGCGAAGCAGCAGCGCAACCACCACGCCACCGTGCCCCTACATGCTTTAATACATTTTAAGTTCTGTACATTTTAAGCTCTGAAAACTCTGAGGTCTAAGTTTATAACTTGTTTTAATTTCACAAAGACGTTTATCGTGTGGTGATTGGTTATGTGCAGAAAGAAAAAGCAAAGATAGGAACTGGAGGTTTAGTACGTCAGATAGAGACAGCGCGCATGCAATAAAGAAAGCACGCTCAGAAGAATATCCATTGAATTCTGCGTTCGTGTCTCCGTCCACCACATCACGAAGCCAACATTTACACAATATTCCAGTTAAACCACTGCGATACCCATTCATGTATCCAGTTTTTTGGAGCCTCGTCACACCTGTCATAAAGTTCACTACACTGAACATACACCTGGGGACCCCGTAATGCAAGGGAGCAGCACTACAGCCACGCCACCGTGCCCCCCGCCACCCGTGTTTAATACATGCTTTAATGCATTTCATCGTGAAGAAGATATCATGCACTGTATGTTAGTATTCTGAATGTTCATAGAGCAGGAATATCATGAAGTCAATGTGCGGCGATCGCTGTCTGCTGTCTGTGTGCAAGAGGAAGTCAGTTTAAGAAGCGCATAGAGATTAAAAACTGGGTCGGGGAACACTTAATATAAAGCATTTAATGTGCTACATTAACTTATGATGGGGGTTTGAGAAAATCTAGTAAATTAAACATTCATTTTAAGATGAAGTTTAGTTTGCGACATTCTACTGACAAAATAAACTACTAGAATAAAGTGGAAATGTCAACTTTAATCTCGACATAAATGGCGAGAATAAAGTGGAAATGTCGAGAATAAAGTCAACATGTCGACTTTAATCTCGACATTTTGATTTTTTTTTCTTCACTATGTCCGTATTTTTTTTTCACCGTGGCCCTAATACGCTTCCGTATCATCATGGGTTGTGTATTGAGTGATTTAACAAATCTGTTTTATTAATCGGTTTGTTGTTTTTTTTACCACGTCATCAATTTATGAAACTACAGTATGTTGACAATACAAGAACTGCCTGTACAGTATATTAAAGATACGGTATAGGGCTTCCTGGACACTGCAGTTAACTGAAGCAGTCAATGCTCCATCTGGCGGGATTATACAGCATTGCAACCATCTTTTTAGAAAGCGCATGGGGGCGTTTATGGGGCGGGGCATCGTTAACTGCGTCATCGCGGGGGATCACATTCTGTGCACGGATCATGCATGGTCCTGTCATGGACCTGTCATGCTCCAGGCGGCTGTTTGACGTGGCTCCCACTGTATGTATAGTTTTAATCAGGCTATTAAGCTGTGATGTTTTAACGCAAGCAGTGTAGAGGTGCAGAGCAAATCACTGTCACCCAGTACAGTACAATGAATTCCGGTCTGTTGTCTAGCCTGGCAAAGTTATGTATGGAGTATACATGTTTTCCTCATGTTTAGGTGGGCCGAGTATGTGTGACAGTTGAAGATTACCAGTTTTACAACTGGGTATTTGAAGTGTCTCATTAATCACTCTCAATTACCAAAATATGCTTCTTCATACATGTGTTCTGGAGTAAAATACATCTGCACAGTTTAGGGGCACAGGGAGCTGCCAAATTAGATGGGATGCCAATCTTTTGTGGGGCTCAAACATACACGCATATCAAAGTGAAAAGAAAATAGGAGTACACAGAGTAAATATTTTGAGATGTTGCTCTAGCAGGTGAACATATGCAATGTAAATAAGTTTATAGAAATGCACTACACAGTATGCAAGGCAAAACTATTATTTTTCTTCTATATTTCTGTTATTTTTTTTAACAGATTTCAACTTACGTCTTCAATAGTAAAAATAGTAATAATAAATTTTATTTAAATAGTATTTGTGAAAAATGCACTTTTAAAGTTTGGAAAAGCTTGGATGACATAGCCAGCATCAGCAAATATCAAAAATAAATATAACCCAACTAGATGTGTAAGCCTGTGCTGTAAAAAACCCAGGGTCCTAGAAACTATTCAAATTGTCAGAAAAAAAAATGAAATGTAGAGATGTCAGGAACTACTCTGGGGATCTCTCACTCTCTCCTAGGAGGTTTCGTTTTGCCATTGAGCTTACATCATTTGTGCATTAGCGGCTAAGTGACTGTCTTTCTTCGGAGATTTTGTTTTACCGATGTGCTCGCCTCACTTGTGTATTAGCAGCAGGAGGAAAAGTAAAAAGGACATTTGTTGTACCGATGTGCTCGCCACACTTCTGTAATAGCTGATAAGCAAGTGACTCTCTTCAGAGGTTTCATTTTGCCGACGTGCTGGCCTCGCTTGCATATCCTTGGAGGTGAAGCCCTTAGCCTGTCTCCACCTCTCACTTCCGGGCCGGACAGACAAACACACTTCCACGTATTGACGTTTATATATAAGATACTGTATGTATATGTGTGTCACAACCTTAATTCTCGCATAGGCAGTCTAACAACTAATAATGAAACTTTTTTAAATTAAGTAGCCATTTTACTTGCCTTATTGCAGGATAAAATAACAAGTGACAACAGAGGATACCAGGTATTTGATTGCATCTTTTGATTACATTGGAAGCTTTAAAAACTGAGCTTTTTCACAGAGAGTCGTATTGTGTGTTTCATTTATTCATGTATCAGTTTGACCGGTATACAACATGAATAATGCACAACTTGTTAACTGTAAAGAAAAAAATATTTCTAGACTTAAAGAATAGCGTCCAAGTGGACATTTTTGGTGATTAAAACAAAACTAGTAAATGCTGATAAAACTAAAAGCAATTAAAAACAAAAAATAGAATGAAAAACAAAATCAAAGCTAGAAAATATAAAAAATAAATCAATATAAAAACAAAAAATGGAATGAAAAACTAAGTATAAATTTTAAATATCTTAAAACTGGGTAAATAATCAGAGCATCTATTGTATACTTTTTTGAGGTTATATTGATGAATCTTCTCCAATCCAAAGTTGGACAGTTAGAAATTACTGAAGAGTTTTATTTCACTTTATGTGTTCATGCAGTGCTCACAATGCCAAGAGCACATCAGCGATTTAATTTGGACGGGTTTGGATGGGCTAATTTGACTAGTATTGAATAAGTCTTCATTTTTCCAGCCAATATATCCTTTACCCCTGGCCCATAGTGAGAGATGCAAGTTAACCTTATAATGATCTCTGGAAAAAACAGTTTTCAACATTTAGTTTGTTAGGAGAAACAGAGGCCTTTACTAACAGAGAAAAACTAATATTACACTAGCCCTAAGCAATTGCTGCCTATATAATCAATGTTATTCCCTCTAAACACTCTTGCATTGAAGTTCATTTTTCTGAGCAGAACAGCAGAGTCTTTTGACCTGGATGGGACTCTGGGATATGTGACACAAGTAAATACTGTGCATATAACCTACCATATTTCCTTGGTAATAACAGTCGTGAATGGTGATCTTACATTTTCAAAATGTGTCTTATATAACAATAGTAAAAATAACATTACCACCGAAAGTGGCAAAAAAAACCAATTATTAATATATCACAGTTATTTGCATTCTTAATACTTTTATGAACAAATAATAATGAAAAGTGACTGTACTTTATCTATTTATCTGCATTTACAGAAATAATAAATATAAAACCATTCCGGGTTATGATATAAAACGTAATCTTATCTTAAGGTAATTCCTTATGACAGTCCAGGTTGGCTGCAGCTGCCTTAACCATCTTAAACCCTGGACATTCAATAGCCATGTACCAAGATGAGCCAGGACAACGAGGACACAACCTGGCAAGAGTACGTTGCAAAAATGATTTTATTTCAAATTTCATTGTTCTGTTCAAAGTGTAGTGCTTACTAATAAATAAATAATCCACAATAAAAACAGGGGTATTCTTCATTGGAGGTAAAACCAGTGATAAATAAGTCAAAAAATCCAATTATAAAACCATCTAGACATTGGGTCCTTATATGGTCAGTCCAGTGTACCTTTCTCTCCCCATCACCCAACAGGACTAGCAGCCAACAGAGATGCCCACAGCTGCGTCTCTCTCTGCCCAGTTTTTATCATGACTGCCTCTGTCAGCGTCTGCTGTAACACTTGGGGCTGGACCTCTGTATTTCTCTGCGCACACTTGGCATCCACTGGATTCCTAAAAGGCTTCTCTATTGCCCCCACTCCTCCAGAGGGTTGACAGTCCACCCCACAGAGCACTGTTCCCTTTGCTCCCTCATGCGGCGACATATCACTCTGGCTCATCTTACCTGGACTTGCTGTTACTCCTAATTCTGTCCTTTGTCACACACGTGCGCATGGGAGGGACCAATCAAAGGTAATTCCACGCCAGGCCAGGGGGCGGCGGGGTGTACTAATCTTTCATCTGATATTCCTGCAGATCAAATATGGGAAATTCTGCTAAAGACGTCACTTTCTGGTTTCGGCCCATGGCGTCACTTCCATTTTTCTGGCCCTGAAGACGTCACTTCCGGTTCCGGCCCCAAGGAGGTCACTTGTGGTTCGGCCCCAAGAACTCAGTTCCGGTTCTGGCCCCAAATGACACCACTTTCGCCGACCTACTTTAAAATAAAATCAACCTCAACTTGTATTCAGTTCTGTTTTGGACTCAAACTTGTTCACAACTTTACATATATTTACCCTTTTGCAGCTAGGGATTAAGTATATGGGTGGCTTCCCTAAACCTTTTTTTGTGTGTAAAATCAATTTTTTTTTAATTTTCATGTGAACTGTTTTGTTTGTCAATTTTGCTAAAACTTTTAAAGTTCAATTATTTGAACATGTGTTATACTATTGCCTGAATTGCTCTATGAAGTAAACTGCAGCTGCAGTACCATATATATGTTATCATAATAAACAAAAGACCTGTGTGTGTATGGAGTAGTCCACCCCGCTCATGCTCAACCACAACCACTAGATGGCAGCTCACTTTATTTTTATACGAGTATATATATATCTTCTTATATAATACGCTACCGTGGGTGTCCATTTGTCTGTTCATGATTTTAAATCATATGTAGCTCGCAAACCGTTTGACCTATTGACCTGAAATTTGGTATGCATATACTACGTGACCTCTACTGTCCGTTTCGGGTGATGATTTTTATTATTCTTTTTATTTTTATTTTATCGTAGAATCAACTCTCGGCAGCTGGCACTAGGGTGGCCATGCAACGTAGTATGTGTATGGGCGCCATTCTCATCCCTACCACCTTCGCCATCTCGTCCTCTACCTCTTCATATCTTAAATCATTCTTCATACAGATTGAACACTTATGTGCCAACTTAGGTGAAAAATTAAGAAAAACGTACTAAGTAATTGCAACACAAAAACTGACTTAAAAGAAGCGGGCCGCTAGGGTGGAGAAAAAAAGAGTTGCTTAGGAAGCAGCAAGCACATCAACCTCTGAGCAAATGAATGCTAAACGTACAGAGAAAGAGTATGAATACTCAAGTCAAGTGTTTTCACTGCACAATACTGTTACTGGTATTTATAACACTGTCACATTTCTTCACTTTCCATCCATCCATTATCCAACCCGCTATATCCTAACTACAGGGTCACGGGGGTCTGCTGGAGCCAATCCCAGCCAACACAGGGCGCAATGCAGGGAACAAATTCTGGGCATGGCACCAGCCCACTGCAGGACACACACACACACACCAAGCACACACTAGGGACAATTTAGGATCACCAATGCACGTAACCTGCATGTCTTTGGACTGTGGAAGGAAACTGGAGCACCCAGAGGAAACCCAAGCAGACACGGGGAGAACATGCAAACTCCACGCAGGGAGGACCTGGGAAGCGAAACCAGGTCTCCTAACTGTGAGGCAGCAGCGCTACCACTGTGCCACCATGCTGCCCTTCTTCACTTTCCTTTTTACATTATACATTTTTATACACAGAACAATACATATCTCTGCATGACTCATGGTCTGATTGGCAAAAGATTATTGGCTTTTTGAGGACAATATGAAGAAAAACAGTCTTCATAATTAATCAGTGTCTACTGTGAGGTCCACTCTCACCAAATTTAATTAAATCATGAAACATTCAGAAAGAACCATAATGATGTTTAATTTCTAATCATCTGAAAAAGTGATGTTAGTGACAATCTTGAGTGGTTGCAGGATGGTACGGATAGAAGCATATCTGACTGCAAGCCAGAATTCTGCATTTATTTTGCACTTGCTAATTAAACCAACCTCAATAGCCTTGAATGATGTGCAATTGTTTTTGAGGGCATTTAATTTTGTTTCAACCTTGGAAACTTTACCTACATAATAAAGATGGAAAACTATCAGTCACATTTGTTGCAGTGTTATGGGGTAAGCTCACTTTTCAGATCATAAGTATTCTGGTTTTGCCCTAAAACACATAATTTAATAAAGTGGTATGGTAATAATTGTAAGTTCCAAAGTAGCCTTGCAATCCAGCAGAAGAAAAGACTTGAAGAATCTTCATTATACTTCACAGAAAGCACATTTCACCTGGATATTACAGCAGAAATTTGTAGCATTGTAGAAACCTCTTTGGGACATCAGAAAAAGCCATTATACCCAGGATTAAGAGAATGGTACAAGGAGGAAAAATTGCACTAATATAAAATTTAATCAAAAAGTAAAGGTGTTGCTCATACCCCCAAGGAAATCCGATAAATTATTGGAAAGATATATGAGATTTTGACTGAAAGACTGTGAACCTCAATGATTCTGCTAATGTGGATTCACCTTTCAGCTTCTGCCAGAGCACCCTGCTGACTGTTTACAGGCATGTGCTTCCCTGTGGCTTTTCCTCCTGCTGGGCTGTTTGATATACCTCTGCAGTTGATCTGGTCCTTCCCAGATCTTGCTTTATTAAAAGCCATCAATGATGAGTATCTGATTATTTTATACTAGATGTCCTTTCTCTATGGGGTAGCAGCTACTGCAGATTCAGTTGAGCTGTTCTTGAGCAGTGTGATTCAGTCACTTACTCCTGTGTCAATTTTGGCTTCTTTTGTTGATCACCAAAATATATTAAATGATGAAAAATAATCAATATCTGCTGCTTCTATATTAAATATCAGAACAGACCTGATTTGGCATTTATTGTGTGTCAGCAGATCAAAGTCATGTTTCTGCTCGCAGTATCATTTTATTAACCTCACAGTATGAAGCACTGATGACTCCATCAGGTAGGCTCAGCTGCTCAACGGGTGGGCACATTGCAGTGTGGGGTATCGAGATAAGTAGAAATGTATGCTTTTTAAGTTGTTAAATACCAATTTGAGCTATAATTTTGGTTATTGACTATACTGATGATGTAGAATAGCTGGTAGCTAGTATGATTATAAAGATCCTACATGCTGTAGAAATCATGATATGTTTTTTGGAATTTTCTTCTCCATCTTCTATGGTCATTATTGGTGTACTACATGCACATTATGTTCAGATGAGGGCTACTACCAGTTCATGTGGAGACAGATAATAGCCTAACTGTGTTTCAATGGAGAAAGTGTAAATGAGCTATGCAAGAAGCTAACTATACCTCCTGCTTTTAGATCATTATTATTCTTCCATCATAACATTCCAACAGGGTACATTTTTAAGGGAAAGGGAACATTTTGTTAGAGATCAGATAAAGATGTCACAGAGAGGTTAGGATTCCCTGCTGTGACCTCAAAAGTGAAGCTCAATAATAAGAAGCCTCAATGTTGCACAATTCAGAAAGGGCAGCATGACAGCACACATAGTAATTTTAAAACATTACAACAGAGCCTCTCAAAATGTGAAAGCAAGGGGCGAGAAAGGGATTGTCAGTTTCATAATGTTAGTGATCTGTGCTCAATGAGTAATACAAGTAGAGACAAAAATAAAGAATGGAGCTTTCATACTACCTTTGTGCACCCTCTGAAATTGGTGTCAGAAGAAAGGTATCATTAAGTTTCTTTTATTTAAAATTGTCCATCCACACATGCACCATCACATACAATATACACTGTTCCAGTAATGAAAGAAGGAGAAATTAAAATTAGACAAAATGTAAGGTACTGTACAGTATGTGGTACTAAATATATTAAAAGCAACTAATTTCATGCAGCGTGATTATATCCAATTAGTTTTTGTAAAAGTACAGTTGTCAAAAAGAAATGATCACTGCTTGTAAAGATTCACTTTATGCATTTTTATATTTTCTTGTAAAACTTAATGTTAAAAGCAATTCAAATATAATATTATTACAAATGCCATTTTTAAATTGTAAAGTTAATTTAATTTACTTTGTGCTAAGATGCACTTTTACCTTTGAAGACTGCACTGCAAGGGGTAGGTGCATAAAGTGTAAAAATGCTTTTATTAAAAACAAGTCAAAAGTGAAGTGGCCAAAAATTGTGCAGTTCAAAAAGTTCAATAAACAAATAAAATTAAATGATGGTTGAGATTAAAACAATCAAATAAATAATCCTTTAAAATGAGGTTAAAATATGGCAGGAAATTATCCTTAAAAACATGAGTCCTGGTGCACTTCTTTAATACTGACTTCTCCATAGCTTACCCTTACTGGTACTTGCAGCCAATCTTTTAATTTGAATTGCCTATATGTGTAGATAGTTTGTGTATGTCATTGGGACATCTCTTATTTATTAGATCATAATTACTATTGTACACTGATTAGGAAACACCTGTACTCTATCTGTTTTAAGTTTTCCTTATTATTTATTTAAAGCATTACAATCACTTATGGTGATTAATACCATTAGGCACAAAGTCCACAACTTTGATTTTGTTTATTTTATTTTTATTTTGCAAAATGAAAAGTGTTTTCATTTGACGGATTGATCTGCTATGGAATTAAAACATGTCAGCCAAACATCAGCCATGATTGTGATTATATGGATTGTTGGTCTGTTTCTTTTTTTAAACAACACATTCTGGGTTATGATAGATGTCATTTTCAGTATAATATAGCATGTGAAGGGAGTTAGATCCTAGATGACCATTTAGGACAGTATATGAATCAAAGGAGCAGATGATGGTGATAACCCTTGACGTTGAGATAGTTCTGGAAAGGTGGGATATGTAACACGTCTTAGATAATGCAGTGTGCTGCTTGCAACATTGCTTGGAATTATTTATACCCTGAACGTGAGCTATCCAAGAGAACTCCAGTATATGTTTAAAATGCTTCAGAAAGTCACCATGGAACTAGATTAGAGCAAGATCTAAGTGCACCAGTTCACCAGCTAAATATTCTATATTTTTCACAAATGTAATGACTCAGTTCAGTCCAAGATACCACAAATACCTGCAATTGTAATTAATTAAAAATGACTGAAACCGTATGATCTTTTTTGAGCACTAATTTCATTCATTTACCACTTTATTATAATAACAACAACAACATTTATTTATATAGCACATTTTTATACAAAAAATGTAGCTCAAAGTGCTTTACAAAATGAAGAATAGAAAAATAAAAGACACAGTAAAAAATAAAATAAGTCAACATTAATTAACATAGAATAAGTAAGGTCCGATGGCCAGGGTGGACAGAAAAAACAAAAAAAAAACTCCAGACGGCTGGAGAAAAAAAATATTTAAAAAAAATATATATATATAAAAAATATAAAATATAAAAAAAATATAAAATATAGGAGATGTTAAACTGAATTATCAAACTTGTTTCAATTTTTTTTTAAAGATTAACCTCATTTAAAAGTATGCACTACAAGAATTTCAGAACAGAATTTCTTAAAGTTTACTTGAGAATGTTTGTAGTCTGGCATCTACAGTATTTTGTTTTGATTATATTGTACAGACATGGAAAAATTTATTGGTACCCCGCCACAAAAAAATAAGAATCCACAATTGTCACTGCAATAACCTGAACCTGACAAAAGTCATTGGCACCCATCATTATTTGTTCCACATTTAACAAAAATAAAACTTTGCCTTAGAGTTTTGATTCAACAGAATATTTAAAATAGTAACACAAATGAAAATGGCACGCACAAAAATGATGGGACCCTTAATCTAGTATTTTGTTGTCCAAACTTTAGAGGCAATCATTGCAAACAAACGATCCTTGTAGCTCTCAATGAGACTTCTGCACCTGTTAACAGGTAGATTGGCCCACTCTTACTGAGCAAACTACTCCAGATGTGTCTGGTTTGAAGGTTACCATCTCCAGACTGCATGTTTCAGTTCTTTCCATGGATGTCTGATAGGATTCAAATTAGGTCTCATAGAAGACTACTTCAGAATAGTCCAATGTTTTGTTCTGAGCCATTCTTGGGTGCTTTTGGATAAGTATCTTGTCAGAGAATCTTTAACCTGCGACTGAGACAGAGCTTTCTGACACTGGGCAGTATGTTTTTCTCCAGAATGTCAGACTCAAGACACCCCATGCCAGAGGCATCAAAGCAGCCCCAGAACATAACCAAGGTTCCCCCATGTTTCACAGTAGTTATTATGTTCTTTTCTTTGAAAGATTCTCTTTTCATCTATGGACACAGAGTTGATGTGATTTGCCAAAAAGCCCCAGTTTTGTCTCATCTGTCCAAAGAACATTCTCCCAGAATCACTGTAGCTTGTCAATATGCATTTTAGTAAATTCCAGTGTGACTTTATATGTTGTGACAGGAAGGGGATGCCATTGAGCCCCAAACCCAAGACACAACAATACACCACACTTTACTGAAATAAAAGATATTTTCTTCACACCAAGCACTTCACACAATTCTGTCTCTAGTAATCAGCCACAAAACAATACAAACTTTACAATTCTTCCTCCTTCTCTACCTAAGTGTTGCCCGCTGTCTCCAAACTCCCTAATGTAAAGCCACGGAATCCTTTTATGTTGGACCTGGTAATACTTTTGTTGTCATGCTGTATCCTTGATAAAGCATTTCCGGGTCATAGATAAAGTAGGAAGGACTCCAAGTCCCAGGCACCCCTACAGTTGTCCTGATTGGGTTACCATATGAGGACCACAGCCACCTAGTGTATGGGGGATGGAACCAATCCAGATCCTTGGCTCTTCCCAGTTCATTCATTAAAATATTCTGGCTAGATTCCTTGCCCTGCCAGTCTGTTTGCTTGCATCATCAAGCTTGCCTTCTGTCCGGGTAATGGAATGTTTTACTTTCAACAGTGCAGCTCTCTTGGGTTTTCTTTCATTGAGACCACTGTCACTCAAAAAGTGACAGATGGTGCAATCAGACTTTGATGGAACTGACCTTGAACTTCAGCTTATATCTCTTTGGAATTGGTTTTTGCCTTTTTGTTTACCATTCTCACTATCCTTCTGCCCATTCTGGGGTCAATTTTCCTCTTGCGGCTGTATCCAGGAAAGTTGGCTACGGTCCCATGGACCTTAAAATTCTTAATAATATTTGCAAGTGTTGTCACAGGAATATCAAGCTGCTTGGAGATGGTCTTATACCCTTTGCCTTTGACATGCTTATCTGTAATTTTCTTTCTGATCTCCTCAGACAACTCTCTTCTTTGCTTTCTCAGGTGTATGTTCAGGGTGGAACAGATTATGATACCAAATAGCATAGTGACTACTTTTTTCCATTAAATAGGCTTAATGACTGACTGCATGATGGGAGACATATGTGATACTAATTAAAGAAACAGTTAGTTTGAAAAATCACTCTAATCCAATTATTTATTATGTTTTTTAGGGGTACCAACAAATGTGTCCAGGCCGTTTTAGAATATCTTCATAGGATAAACAATACTTTCTCTTTTCACACTTGCTTTGTTTAATTGATGATATATCAACGGCATACATACATGGGACAATTCCTTTTCATTTAATCACTTTTCAGGAAATATACAGCACGTTTTCAATGAGCTGAAGGGTATCAACAAATTTGTCCATGTCTGCACATACACAACATTTATATTCAGTGGGGCTCTTAAAGTTTGACTGATACACTTTTTACAAAAACACCAAGACTAAACTTTTCGGTAGTTAACGTTGTGCTGAAGAAAACTCTAAGCCCAATAAATTAGGATATTTAAATATGCTTTACAAGTAATTTTCATCAGATTATATCACATTTTTTATTTAACACCATTTTGTCATTGTCTTACGATTAAAGCAGGTTTTCTGAAATTGAATTAAAATGATCATGTCAATGCTATTAAACACACTAAGTAATAAAACTGCAGGATTGTCTGAAAAAATACCTTTTCCGCTATGACTATCTTTAACTACTCTCTTGTGAGATATTCTGTCCCTAATCTCAAGGGACACTCAACACATCTATAGAGTGGTCCAGATCTAATTATGCAACTTTTAATGCAATGCAGGAAAACAATACAAGACAAAAAAATTGTTCAAAATATCTTGTAATAAACGAAAATGGACTTACTTTGAATTAATTCACTGATTTTCCATTTAATGTCCCACTTGTCCTCCATTCAGTTGGATACAGGCTCGGAGTAATAAACTCAGTAAGTTATAGCATAAGGAAAATTGCATAATTAGATCTGGACCACCCTGTACAAGTCATTTCATCGACCTTTCTTCTGCCTTGGCAGAATGATATATTCATTCTTGGCAATACCTGCTTTTCTCTTTCTCCTAGGGTCTTGGTGGGCCATACCTGAGTCATGTGTTATCTTTTCCAGTAAGAGGTTTCCAATTAAAGGACAATTGTGGTTACAGGTTCTTGTTCCAGCCTGATTCTTTTAAATAGTACATACTCTTAATTCTATGGCTTTCTACTGCATTCATTCTGCCACATTAGGTATTCCTAATATAGTTCCTATTTTTATTTGAGGCCCACAAATATAGTGTTCCAAATGTACTGAGTATGTGGTGCAGGTCACAATTTGAATCAGTTTCACTGTCATCAACTGAACCTTTACAAAGAAAAACATTTTTCTTTAACCCAACTATCCATACTGTAGTTTCTTCCCTTGGAATCGTGCTTAAAAAAATTAAAAAAAAAATAACTGGAAGATATAAAGTAGTAAAGCATTGCATATTGTAAGTGTTTATGATAAAGGGCAGCTATAGGGCATCTTTTACAATAAAAAAAGACTTTTATGTGGTCCATTCTGCTAATCTGCACAAACTTATTTTTTAATATTATAAGACTAAAGAAGAAATTTTGAAGCCAAATTAATAAGCAAGTGAACTAATTTGAAAATAATGTATACTTATTTAATCAATCAATCAATCAAAATATTTATTGTCATTGTAGCAATGAGACATTGTACAACCAAATTTTTAGGTGCAATTTTCCAGTGTTGCTTTAAACAGTAACAAAATTAAATGACTATTTCAGTGGTTTACAAATTATTCAACAGTCTTCTTCTTCTTCTTTTGGCTGCTCCCATTAGGGGTTGCCACAGTGGATCATCTTCTTCTATATCTTTCTGTCCTCTGCATCTTGTTCTGTTACACCCATCACCTGCATGTCCTCTCTCACCACATCCATAAACTTTTGCTTAGGCCTTCCTCTTTTCCTCTTCCCTGGCAGCTCTATCCTTAGCATCCTTCTCCCAATATTATCCGCATTTCTCTTCTCCACATGTCCAAACCAATGCAATCTTGCCTTTCTGACTTTGTCTCCCAACCGTCCAACTTGAGTTGACCCTCTAATGTACTCATTTGTAATCCTATTCATCCTCGTCACACCCAGTGCAAATCTTAGCATCTTTAACTCTGCCACCTCCAGCTCTGTCCCCTGCTTTCTGGTCAGTACCACCGTCTCCAACCCATATAACATAGCTGGTCTCACTACTGTCCTGTAGACCTTCCCTTTCACTCTTGCTGATACCCGTCTGTCACAAATTACTCCTGACACTCTTCTCCAACCATTCCACCCTGCCTACACTCTCTTTTTCACTTCTCTTCCACAATCCCCATTACTCTGTACTGTATTTAAACTCATCCACCTTCGCCAACTCTACTCCCTGCACCCTCACCATTCCACTGACCTCTCTCTCATTTACACACATGTATTCTGTCTTGTTCCTACTGACCTTCATTCCTCTCTTCTCTAGAGAATATCTCCACCTCTCCACGATCTCCTCAACCTACTATCGCTACAGATCACAATGTCATCAGCAAACATCATAGCCCATGGGGACTCCTGTCTAATCTCGTCTGTCAACCTGTCCATCACCATTGCTAGTAAGAAAGGGCTCAGAGCCGATCCCTGATGTAATCCCACCTCCACCTTGAATGCATCCGTCACTCCTACCACAGACTTCACCACTGTCACACTTCCCTCGTACATATCCTGTACAACTCTTACGTACTTCTCTGCCACTCCCGACTTCCTCATACAATACCACAGCTCCTCTCGAGACACCCTGTCATATGCTTTCTCCAGATCCACAAAGACGCAATACAACTCCTTCTGGGTTTCTCTATACTTCTCCATCAACATCCTCAGAGCAAACATTGCATCTGTGGTGCTCTTTCTTGGCATGAAACCATACTGCTGCTCACTAATCATCACCTCACTTCTTAACCTAGCTTCCACTACTCTTTCCCATAACTTCATACTGTGGCTCATCAATTTTATTCCCCTGTAGTTAGTGCAGTCCTGCACAACCCCCTTATTCTTAAATATTGGCACCAGTACACTTCTTCTCCACTCCTCAGGCATCCTCTCACTTTCCAAGATTCCATTAAACAATCTGGTTAAAAACACCACTGCCATCTCTCCTAAACACCTGCATGCTTCCACAGGTATGTCATCTGGACCAACGACGTTTCCATTTTTCATCTTCTTCATAGCTGTCCTTACTTCCTCCTTGCTAATCCGTTGCTCTTCCTGATTCACTATCTCCACATCATCCAACCTCTTCTCTCTCTCGTTCTCTTCATTCTTCAGTCTCTTAAAGTACTCTTTCCATCTGCTCAACACACTCTCCTCGCTTGTGAGTACGTTTCCATCTTTATCCTTTATCACCCTAACCTGCTGCACATCTTTCCCAGCTTGGTCCCTCTGTCTAGCCAATCGGTCTAGCCAAATTATTCAACAGTAATCCACTAATATAAGTAACACTCGTTTCAGTGGCTGATACATAAGTGGAGCAATCATACAATCAATATTCATTTTTACACTGCTTTGCATTCATATCAATGTATAATATAATCATACATGGCTTTTGAAAGCAGTATATTAAAATGCAGAATCTAAATATTTGTCATCACTACTGAAAAGCAAACCACAGTGCTTGGTTACTCAGTCAATGTTAATCTAATACAGCACCTTGCTTTTTTTCAAACAGCTCTTAAGCATTTCTTTTGACTGACACATAAAGAGTTTAATGGCTTCTTTGTATTAATGTAAACATTTTTATGTAAATATAAGAACATTACTGTCATGTAATTCATTTCATCATACATGTGCCAAGGGTACCAAAAGTGCACTGCCCAGTGTTCAGTTAATGCACTTCTTGCTTGTGTGCACTAAAGACTAACTTGATGAAAAAAAAATTGATATTATTGTTCAAGAACCTTATCTCTAAAGTACCAATAAATGTTACTGTGGAAAAACGGATGTCTCCATTCAAAGTTGCTTTTATTACTGTTAAATTTAACATTTTATTGCATAGGCTCAAGAATTCCATTGGACTGACAGGCTCCGTTCTTGCTTATTAAATCCTTTTTATTACAAGCATATGTCTTTTTCATTCTTGTCCAGAGTTATGTGCAGCATCCTTTCTGATTTCAGTGCTAGGCCTAATTTTTTTTCTCTATTTATGAAAGATAAAATTTAGAATTTAAAAATGACTTTAATTTATATGCTCATTTTATATCACTTTCATTATAATACTAATAAAATGATTTATTTTGTGCTGTTAACTAAATGCTTTAGAAATGTAAAATAGTGAGTAAATGAAAAATATTTTTTGCAAAATTTGGGGAAAATCTGAAGTTGTTTTATTCACAAGACCATAATAAATTTAACAAACAAGAAGAGACCATTCAGTCCATGATGCCCATTTGTTTAGATAAGCTAAGTTAAAGTTGTCAAGGTTTCTTCTTTAACTACATATCTCAGTATTCAGTGATTATGGCAAGTTGTGTGTCATAACTATTATGCTTAATACAGATGTATAAACCAACAACTTAAGTCTTGTATATTCAAAACAATCTTAATTTTAACAAAACTAAATATGGTTTTGGAAACTGCGCGAATGTGATGAACACATTCAAAATCAGCGTCAGACATAACACCTAAAAAGAGAAACTGCAGTTCAAGCCTTTGAAATTAATTGTTTTAATGATTGACTGTCAGATTGTTAAAATCATTCAATTAATTCTCAAGGGTTAATTCACAGAATGGCATAAAGGATTATAACTAGAAACAAAAACAGAAAATATTACTTAATTTACTTAACTTCATACTCTAAGTTCCAGTTAAGTGAATAACAGATATTAAAATGCTATTGCATTAAAGTATTGACCAAGGCAGGCAATTGTGAAGTCATACCTTGGAGCAAATGCCTCAGGTGCAGGTAGCAAAAGAAATGACATTTGGGAATGCTGTTCTTAACACAAATCTGTCTGAAAGAACAAAAGGATGCATCCTCAAAAAGGTCATTTAGGTTTCCATTGCTCTATATGTTAAACATTGTATCATGAAGTTAGGATGGAAAACATTATTACAAATAATAGTGCCATAAATATGAATAGTTGAAGGCTAAAGGCAAAAAAAAAATCCTAAATTAGTTCCATATTGTTTTTTGTCATAGAGTTAGCTTTCAAGTAAGATGCAAAGAATAAAAGAAGTGAACTGATCAGCACTGATGAAATAGTACTGCAACAAGTATTTTCTTCAAATTCCATTCAGGCAATTTACTAAATTGTAGGGATTATAATGTGAAATCATATTGTTAACATCGGTGGTCGCTGTTGCCCCTTAAACTCAACAGGCAGATGCACAGGATACAGGGTAAAAGCACTAAGAAGTATTTTAATGTTCCTTCTTGAAAATCAGTGCCTCCTTAGCACCCCAGACACAATAAACAGGCAATTAAATGAACACAATATTCTCAATAATAATAATAATAATAATAATTCTCTTCTCCACACCTCTCAGCAAGCTCTGTCCTACACCTCCCAACTCCGGCTCGCTTGCTGGGTCTCCAGTAGTTCTTTTTATACTCCTTGATCCGGAAGTGCTTCTGTCCTTCTGCCCACATGACTTGCTAGCACTTCCAGGTCAGTTGAAGAACTGGTCTTTTCTTCAGCCCGGAAGTATTTTGGAGTTTCAGTCCTCGTGACCTGGGAGTACATCTGGGTTATAGATGAGGCACGACTCAACTTGCCCCTTTCCAGCGTCCCCTGGCGGCATCCACGGCACCCAACCGGGCTGAGCAACCGAACTTCAAGTCCCAGGATGCCCTGTGGGAATCCAGGGCACCACTACATTCCAGGGAAGCGGCCATCTACCAGTTTGGGGGAGGCTGTATCTAAAAGTATCTGCCTTCCCCCATCCTTCCATCCTTTGAGCATCACGGCCGGGTTGAGCTGCCGGCCATCCCTCACAATATATATATATTTGTAGTTTTAAAGTAAATTTCAAAATGAGTGCCATGTCTGCAGATTAATTGGGCCTTTGAAAAATTTAATTACAATATTTAATCACAGGCATTTGTAATAACAGTATTTAAATGGATTCAGTAATTTCATACTTTATCATAGACTATAAGTTGTATAACCCATTGAGTTTTTCTTATCCTTATTCAAGGCAATAATATTTCTTTTCTTTAGTGAATTACATCTATTTGGTAATTGGTTACCTTTTTTTATCAATTTCAGTCTGCGTTAGACTGTCAAGTCCAGCTATTTATGATACAGAAGCTTGTCTGGCACTATTGAAAAGTACTACTACTCACCCCGCCATTTAATAATAGCAGATGAAGAATATTACATTTATTTTCACACAAATTGATTTTTTTTTTGTTGAAGTAAATGTTTTTCTGAAGATATTAACTGAAACAGTTTGAGAAACACTTAAAGCATGCAGTACTGTAAGGAGATACATTAATTTGTAATGCTTCATGCATAAAAGTAGTAAAGGTGCGTCACTTATACATCATCAGATTTTGACAGGTGTATGTCCCGCCCCCCTTGGCATTTCCGGTACCCACCTGCTGTCAACTTGGTTAATGGGACGGGCGTTTCCCCCCCGCGCTCTGATCTCTGCCCCGTTGTCGTGGGTGCGATGTTTGACCGGCATCGGACCTTTTGTCAGTCGTGCGTAAGGAAAATGGTCGGCCGATTTTAGCCTTGATGCTAAAAACTGTGGGCTGATCATCTTTGTGATCCGAGACAGACCTTCGGACCCTGTAAGGTGTCAAAAAGGTAAGTCATCAATGGGGCGGAGCAGACATCCTGCTTCTATCTGCCTGCAGCGCCCGGGGTGTGTACAGAGAGTACAGAGAGCGTGAGTGACAGACCCCGGCGAGAGGATGTACAAGAAAACTTTAGAGAGAATCTATTACACACCCAAGGAACCTGGCAGTTTTGATGGTGTTAACAGCTTGTTGAGAAATGCATCATGTCGTAGGAAAAATGTTAAGCGAAAAAACGTATTGGAGTGGATAAGTGGACAATACACCTACAGTGTGCACAAACCAGCACGGCTCAGGGTTCAAGAGAAACAGAACCATTGTTTCAACGATTGATGACCAGCGGCAAGCAGATTTGGTAGAGATGTGTTAATACTCAAAATTCAATGATGGTCATAAATTTATCCTTACGTGTATCGATGTGCTCTCAAAATATGCTTGGGCTGTGCCATTAAAGGCCAAGACAGGGAAAGAAGTTTCTCGGGGTTTTAGTTTGATCTTTAGACAGGGCCGAGTTCCTAAGAAGCTACAGACAGACCAAGGCAAAGAATTTCATAACACATTGGTACAAAAACTTCTAAGACAGAACAATATTGTACATTTTGTCACAAACAGCGATGTAAAGGCCAGCATAGTAGAACGGTTCAATAGAACCTTAAAGTCCAAAATGTGGAAATATTTTACATATGCCAATACTTTTTGGTATATAGATGTCCTGTCAGACTTTCTGCAGAGTTATAACCACAGTTTTCACACCACGATTAAAACAAGACCTATAGATGTGACTCTGGAAAATGCTCTGAGTGTATGGCAGGACAGGGCAAAGAAATTCTACTCCGTGCACTTTCAAAATAGGTGATCATGTCCGAGTTTCAAAATTAAAAGGTGTATTCGAAAAAGGGTATGAGCAGTCGTTTACAGATGAAATATTTATTATCGTGAACTGTTTTAAACGGATCAAACCTGTATATAAACTAAAAGATTATGCAGGTGATGAAATTCAAGGGACGTTTTATGCAGAAGAGTTACAAAAAATAAACCCCGATGCTAACCAGGTGTATTGCATCCAGAAAATTCTAGCCACTCATGGGCGTGCTAGAAACAAGCATGTATTGGTAAAATGGCTTGGCTGGGACAAGAAATTTAACAGTTGGGTCAAGGCTTCAGAAGTGAAAGACATAAGGAGTTGAGAAAGCAAAAAAAAAAATGTCTACAGTCAGAAATGGATTTTATGTGACACTGCCGAGTAATTCATCGACTTTTCCCAACAACACGATAGCACCATTCACCATTCAGCTAGCCAAGACAATAGAACTGTCCAGAGACTGAAAAGTGGCATTGGTGGAACTGACTTACCCAAAAACGTTCAATTCCATCATTCAGCCAACACAATTTACACTAATGAATGAGGAAACAAGATCAACAAAATTGACATACACTTTAAACAAAGGTTACTTCAGGAATATAGAAGCATTGTTGTCGGAAATGAATCATGTCATTAATACCAACCCGTCATCACCTAAGCCAATACTTAAATACAATCCTGCCAGTAGAATCGTTCGCCTGATGGGTGATAAAAGCATTTTGCTCCAAGTGTCCGGGGAGCTGGCTTACATTCTCGGGTTTGATCATGATAAGCCATCTTACAAGTCACCTAACCCGGCTGATATCACAGGTGGTTTTTCCACCATGTTCGTGTATACAGATATTATCGAACCACAACTTGTTGGAGATACGCATGCGCCATTACTGAGATTTGTAAACATAAAAGGTGAAGACGGTGCAAATGTCACCATATTTTTTGAAAAGCCACACTACATACCTCTCGCCGTGCAAAGCTTCAATACTATAAGGATTGAAATTAAGACAGACCAGAATAAACCAGTTCCGTTCCAGTATGGTAAAGTAATAATCAAGTTGCATTTTCGTTCAGCAAGATCTATTAATTTTTAAACATGCTTGTAACAAAAAACTATGGAGATCCACGCACCTACGCATCTTATTACAAGATACAAGCTGGCAATGGTCTACCAGGGTTTCATGGTCTCCCGGTCCAGTACGGTGGCGATATTGGTGGCATTTTTAAAGATCTCTTCAGAAAAGCAGTGCCTCTGTTTAGGCGTGGTCTAGAAATTGCTAAACCTCATGTCAAGTCTGCAGCAAAAAGCATTGCTAATGATGTCATGAGTCACGTGGCCGATGCTGTAATGAATAAAGTTGCAACACCCCAACAAGAAGGTTCTGGTATGATTGTTATAAAGAGAGGTGTTAAAAGAAAAAGACACACACCCCATCTAGCACTGCTCGGGCCACCTGCACGGCCCAGGAAGAGAGCAAAGAGGAAAAAAGCTCGACACCCTGTCAAAAGAAAAAGTCAACCAAGAGAAAATCCAGAACTAAGCAAAATTCTAGTGATATATTCTAAACATGGCTTTTGTACACTGTGCGTCAGATGAATGTGCAAAATCGGAACTGGACGTATTTCAGCTGTCACCAACACAAACCAGCATTGAAAAAAGCTACTATGTCGAAATGCCGCCTCTCAGAAAGTGCTCTACTTGAGTTTTCAATTGCCGGAAATGATCAATACCTGGACCTCAACAACACACTCCTATACTTAAGCTGTAAAATACATAAAAATGATGGAACAACACTGGCCGCTGATTCACATGTTGCCCTTGTAAACTACCCGATTGCTTCTTTGTTCAGTCAGGTGGACATCACCGTCGGGGACAGACTGATTAGCCAGAGCAATAACTGTTTCCCATATCGAGCGTTTTTTCGAAACCGTACTAAATTACGGAGACGAGACCCTGAAAACACAATTTTCAGCTGGACTGTTCTATAAAGATACACCCGGTCACCACGAAGTCATTGCTCTGGATGGCCCAAATTTGGGGTTCAATAAAAGGGCTGCTTACTCGTCCAGAAGCCGCAGGGTTGATTTATTAGGTCACATCCATGCAGATTTGTTCTTTCAAGAGAAATTATTAATTAATGGGGTTGATGTGAAAATAAAGTTGGTACGGAATAAGGATGACTTTTGTCTGATGAGCAATGGTGATCAATTTAAGGTCACCATATTATCAGCATTATTGTTTGTGAAAAGAGTTCAAGTCAACCCTGGAGTCAGACTGGGTCATGCAGAGGCCTTGATGACCAGCAACGCAAAATACCCAATCGATCGGGTTCAGATGAAAGTGTTCAGCATACCTACTGGTAGTCGTGTCTGCAACCAGGAAAACCTGTTTCTGGGACAGCTGCCAAAATTGGTTGTTTTGGGTTTTGTTGACAATGCGGCTTTCAGTGGTAACCTTACACACAACCCCTTTAATTTTAAACATAACAACATCAACTTCATGGCTGTTTACCTGGATGGAGAGCAAATACCCAGCAAGCCTCTGCAGCCTGATTTTGCAAATGGTCACTGTGTCAGAGAATATTTTCAACTGGTGGAAACCGCAGACAAGAGGATGAAAGATAGGGCACTGTTAGTCGATCGTGAAGAGTTTGCTAAAGGCTATTCACTTTTTGCATTCAACCTAAACCCTGATATGGAATCAATAGGACACTATTCACTCATCAAAACAGGCAACCTCAGGACTGAAATAAGATTTGCCGAACCGCTGCAAGATACAGTGAATATGATTGTGTATGCGGTTTTTGATAACATCATTGAAATTAACATGCATCGGCAAGTTATTTATGACTACTGTCAAGCCGTAGACATGTTCAGACATGCAGCCTCTGGACACCGAGCAGCTCAGGACCACCCTTGCATCTGGGCCACTGACACGCAGCCATTTTCTGGATGTATTCCCTTCAGATCAACTGCCCAAGGAGAAGTTGGCTGCCAGACCTCTGTTTATGATCGTAAACACAGATCCCCATGATAAACCCAGAAAGCACTGGATTGCCATTTACCTTGCGGATCATGGAAAAGCTAAATTTTTTGACTCGTATGGAATTCCCCCAGATTCTGAAATATTTCCCCAAGTTATTATGAAATTTTTGAAGATTAATGCTAACTGCATTACTTATAACAGTATTCAGTTACAGGGGTTTTTATCCAAAACCTGTGGTCACCATTGTATTTTCTATTTGAATCAAAAAAGCAAAGGACTTACCATAAACCAGATATTGGCGTTGTACCCAGGAGATGTTCATCTAAATGACCAGATGGTTGTTAGATATTTTCATCAAATAAAAAGGGGACAAACTGAAAATGTGAAACTGGACATGTTTACCCAGAAATCAGAAATAAATCAGTCATGTGTTTGCTTTTGCTGAATTATATATGCAGAATAAAAAAAGTTACAATTATGTGTATTCCCTTTGTTTGAAAATAAAATAAAATAAATGAGCTATTAACCAACATAAAAATGTCTGCGGTTATTATAGTAGAGGATATTATAGAATAATATAATAATCAGACAGATAAAAATTAAAAGGGGTTGTATGTTTATATTTTATTTATTATTTATTTTTTAAATATTCACACAGTAATAACACACGATGTAAAAGTATTTTCACAGAATTAACAGAGTCATGATACAATCAAACAAAAGAAATGATCTAAATGAAAATACTAATAATAGTCATAATACACAATAATAAAACACTGTACATTAAAGTAGTTGCTTCTCTAATTTTCTAATCATTAATACAGTGATATAAAAGTATTTTCAGAGTTTTGACACAATTAAAATGATCTAAAATTAAAATACTAATAATGGTCATAATACACAATAATAAACAGCCATATTTAAACACTATTTTCTACATTTATTTTTAAAATACTTGAATTCATACTGTTAGCCATCTGTGTTTTTTTAAATAGTTGAACTTTTCTAAAGACTGGCCTTTTTCTCATCTGTCTAGATAATCTGGGTGTTTCAGCTGCATAGCCAGAGGCCCGGTCGAGCATGGATGGTATATCACGTGATGCAGTCGGGCCAAGCTGTTTACTGGCTGATTGAATCGTCTTTGTATCACTTTTAATCTCTTGAAATAAAGCCCGAACGCCCATGTTCGGAAAAATGGACCTGGGCACGTTAATTTCGGCCATAGCGTTAAAGAATAAATCCCAACCTTTTGGTTTTTCACTCTTGTTTAATGTACGTGTTTGCGTAGCAAACTTGATCAGGTCAGCCATATTTGTGCCAATAACAGGTGTGCCTTTATATAAAAATTCCCCTCTTTCATTCCAGGACGTTGTGGATGGGTTTTGTGTCATTTTCCGAATTAGCATTTCCGTATTTTTCCGGTGTTTCTGAGAGACGGATTCCAAAACGTCTCTTATGACAATATCACCCGTGTCATTGTTCGGGTGCAACGATGTGGTCTGGGATGGCGCTTCAGTTTCTGGTAGAAAGAGAGTCAATGTAGACTTCTGTGATTCCCGTTGTCTCAATAGACTCAGATAACGCTGCAAAGTATGAAAATACAGTTCCACTTTTTCATGCGGTGATAGGGCGCTATTTTGTAAAACACTCCTTATTTCATGGTCAAGAGTTTGCATAGTATTTTTTGTCATATCTGTTTCTCCACCGACAGGTGTTTGGACTTGCCCCAGTTGCTGTTCTGGTACAAGATACATTTTCTCAGTGTGCTCCATTTACCGATTTGAAATTAGACGGTGAGTAAAGGGATTGCTATGCCGAGTAGTTGACCGATAAATCCACCAGACTGATTTATAATACGTTTCTTTCATTCAATAGTAACTTTTTTATTGCTCAGATTTTTTATAATAATGCGTTTCTTTTTAAGAATGCCTATCTGTCTGGAATTTAAAGGTAAGCTACCCTTAATTGCATTGAGTGCAATTTCACAAATAGCCAGAATTAAATCGTCAGAAGCTGCACACAAAATGGACTTTCTCTGTTTTGGTTTAGCCTTTATAAGCAATCGCATGAGCTGTAAATTTCGTTTAATCCTGGACGACATGTTGATCAGGATGACGTCTTTTACCAAATGAAACTGGGGCCACTAAAATCACATTTTTTTATCCTTGTGCTTTTTAAACACGTAAGCTACTGGGCGCTGCGATGGGTATATGGATGCTCTGAGACGAAAGTCATCTGGAGTGTTCGTATTTAAATCTACCAGTAGAAAGCCAAAGGCTGACTTAGTGGCATCCTCATAAGCTTCGAGAAAGTAGCGCCACCTTGTAGGGTACATCTGACGGGCCAATATTGATATTTGTTGTCTGTCTCTCGGATTCTTAAACAAAACAATGTATTTTGCATTTAAGGTAAATGTTTGGTTCTGTTTTCCCTGGCAAAAAAGATTCTGAACAATATAGATTACGCTCAGATTTCTATGATGAACATACTTTGTGAATGCCAATTCCAACTCATTACTTTTACAGGCAGATTGCATGAGATCATCCATGACAACTAAGTTTATTTTATCATGGGGCAACAATACATCATCATTTAGGGAGTCAGGGAGACCTTCTATAAATTTTATATATCTGAATTTTTTCATCAATTCTGTATAGAGAGGTTGCCAAACGGAATAACAATACAGGATATTTTGTGGTTGGTGAGACATCATTTTAGTCCCCAATTCTAGTAATGTTTTCACAAAAAAATATTTTCCACAGTTACTCGGTCCACTTAAGATACAGGAAAATGGGTGTTGTAAACGAACGTCCATTACTAATTATGTATTTACCTCAGAATCAATAGCCAAAAGGTAATGAGGTGAAATTTTTTGTTAATACGCACTTGTCATATACAACTTTTTGTGTTTTTTTTTATTTTTCTGGTTTCTATATGCCAGCTGCGTTTTACCCTGACAATACCAAAATCTTCAACTTTGATATTTTTATGTTCTGAAGACAGTTTTTTATTTTCTGCATATTCAAAGAGCAGTTCTTTTAAGCTTTGAAAATTCACCTTTTCACAGTTCCTAACATTTAATGTTACACCTTTAACTTTTAGACAAGTTTCACCGTTGGATAGCTTATAACCATAACTTTTTGGACTAGTGCTTATAAATTCAGTGATGTATTCATTCGTTGCGACCTCGTTCGTCAATTCCCCTATATAGCATCCAATTTCTGGGTCCCATTCATTTGCTCTGGAAATATAAAGAATTGAATCCGTGTCATAGTATAGTATTCTTTCGTTCAGTTTGTTTATAAGATTATACAACTCTAATCTTGCATAAGCTGTAATAAAACTATCAATAAATATGTTTACATTGGCCGATGTGCTGTGATGTTCTTTATCGTATGTCCAAGTCACACAGGCACATTCATCATCAATAAAATCACAAGTAGATACCTCATAATTTGGGGCAAACAATAATTCAAACAGTTTTTCTGGATCCGTAACTAAAGATGTATGTGGCAAATTAGGTCTTTGTGCAAACTTACCCCATAAGGAATTTAAAAAAAGTTTTGCAATTTGTCTTCTGGCCGAATTTTTGTTAATTAGGTGCTCGCTTAATTGTACACCTTCCTTTTCATAAAACATGTATCATAATACATACTGTTTACACTGTTCTGCGTTTAGGCAGCTCTCAGGATAACCCGAAGATTCTTACTTAGCTTTTAAATGGGCATTAATATACTCTGAGAAAAGTTCAGTAGAGCTTTGTTCAAAATGCCATATCTCATATATGCTTTCAATTTTGTATCCCTGCTGAATGGCTGCAAACAATTCCGGTGTTGTCCAGCAACCGATAAGCGCTCTTTCCTCGTGAGTGTGTGTGCAGGGTGTCTGCTGTTGTGTTACAGCACAAGTGTGGCAAAGTGTAAAGTACAGCTTTTTGTTTATTTTGCATGGCAAAACAGGGAATAGAAGATTTCTGGGTGGGTACACCCTAACCCAGGCTAATCCGAAATACGTTTCTAATGGTTCAAAATCCTTATAAATAATTTTTGGATGACCGATTGGATATCTTTTGGTTTTATTCACATAAGGATATAAACTCGTAAAATCATAGTAATGGATTTTTTCACCAGCGCCCACCTTGTAGTTATAAGCGTGATGCATTCGTTCGACCGCCAAAGAGAGATTCCCTGGAATTCAAAATCTGAGGCAGACGTGCTGTTTTCAGAAAATTCTGCACACGGATGTTTTCACGAACCACACGCCGCCAATTATGTTCCCAGATTTGATGCACCTGAAACCCCTGCATTTTTAAATAGTTAACTTTTTCCATAGTTCTTGAATAAAGCCAACCGAATGTCGTGTTTGTAACACTATTCCATGATTTTTCACTGTAACAGATATTACAACCATGGTAAAAGCATCCGTTAAATTCAAAAGCCATCTTTATACCATTATTTTCTGCATACCCATCTAGATAATATTTTCCAATATGCATTTCACCTCCGGGTTTTAACGCATGCCGAATATTTATTTTATCTTCGGCCTCTATATACATGAGCCATTGGATGGATGGAGTAGAATACCTGTTTTGTTTTCTGTGATAACTGTCTTGTAATGGCAAAGCTATGGTTTGCTCACGCAAAAAATTTAAGTCTAAACATTGCCATACAGACGCTCGCTAAAGTAACATATTGAAAAGGATCAATAGATAATATTTTGTATTTGGCCTGAAACTGCTCGTTTAAATCAATATGTGTCGTTTTGGTGATCTCCATAACCTCTTGCCTGAACAAGATACACGCCGACCTTAGAATTTCAACATCTAAACGGCAGTACGTTTTTAATTCCTTTTGAAAATCAAATACGTCATTCTTTTGTTTAGAATACCATAAAAGAAAATCTTTCTTCTCGTCTGGCATCATACTTTCTACACCATAAAATTCTACAGCCGGTCTAGGCCCGACTTAATTTTGATTTTCAGCAGTGTTAAAAAAATGAGGAAAATACCCTTTCGCCCCTTTAAAACCCAAAGCCTGCGGTAATTTACACAATTTTGATGCTAGAAAGTTCAAAGAGTCTATGAATCTGATGTTTAAACATTTCACTGATGGCATGATTTTTCCACCGATCGTTAACAAATCCATTTTCATTTTTTCTTTTATTAATTGACTAATTACAAAATAACTGTCATAGGATTTTGCATTGTGTGCAATAAAAGTGTAATTCTTAAACTTTCTATCTATAAACCTAGAGCAAACTCCCAGCTTCTGTTACCATCCATGTGTAATTCGTTTATGTAATTCGGTTCGTGTACACCAGTATCTTGCCAACATTCAAAATCATAAAATATATATTTTTTTGATACCAGGCTCTTTAATAACGATTGCATATAACATAAATGACTGTCGCAACTGGTGATAGCTTCTTTACAATTTGGACATAACCTCGGTTTGCAAACGTGGGTAAGGGCTGTGTAGCACTAACAACTAACGCAGTATTCTTTCCACTCGCATGTTTGTTTATTTTGGTGTTTACCGAGGCAGTAGTTTGATTGACAGATGATTTTGCATATCGGACATCTAATTAAGCAGCCTGTTACTTCAATGCAAGAAGCATCTAGGCAGGCCCTGCAAGTATTGGTACAAACATGATCTTTGTGAGAATATGCGGCATGACAAATTTCACAAAAATAATTAGCCCCGATAAATTTCTTCACATCTAAAATCCCAAAAAAGTGATCACTGTGTAATAGAAGAAAAATCACTTTATTATCTGTCGGCGTAGGACCCGTTGTGAAGTATTTCCATGCACTCTCATGCATGTATAGCACCTTTATAGAAATATTTAATAGATGCTCAAATTTTTCTACATCTGATAATATTTTCTTATCTTCCGACAATCCCAATTGCATATGCATTTGTCTAGCTTTTTGCAGAATGTCACTATCCGGTCTGTCTTTCTGACTGAGTAAGCGGATGACAGCACCTGCAAAACATAAATTACCCCGATGTGAGAAATCCACTAATAGACGTCGTTTAGTATTAATAATTTTACTGAAGAGCAATGTGTTGATTCTAAGCCTTGCTCCACCCTGCATGTTTTTCACAATGGTTACTACAAATCGCAGAGAGGAATCTGTAATTATCTCAGTATTACTTTGCAGCATCTGAGACACGTAATTTAAAAAGCTTCTGGCGTCAAAGCTGTCTAGATTCTTTTTTTGAGAATAAAGATTGTTTTGCAAACTTGGAGAAATAAGTCGCAATTGAACAAAATCACATGGCACAATATTCGGGGATAATGTATCTAAAATACCCTGAATACCTTGATGAACAATGTTTATGGCATGCATATATGACCTAATTCTATCCAAATTGATAAAATGGAATTTATAGTTATGCTCTGTAGCCCTAAATCTTTTCATCCGTCTTTCAGATTCCCTTAAAATTTCAACATGTGCATTAAGAGCCAAAGAATCTGTTTGATCTTTTGCCCGATGAATTCTGGGCCTGCGGCAACTTTGCAGTCGCCTTTTCATATAGGCGGCCAAAAGTTTGTATTTCTCTTTAATCTTTCTGATCGTATTTAAAAACGTGTTATGAGATTTCATTTTATAATGCCTTAGTCATATAGATTTTGTACCTGAACCGGCACCCAGACTTGTACAATCTTTTAAGATCAAGCTTTCCAGCCTATACAATCTTTGGAAAGCTGTCTGAAGTTTCTCTGCTGGAATGTGCTCAGAATCATAAATGGCTAAAATAGACGTCAGAAGATATTTTTTTAAAATATTACCCTGAGGACATAATATCTCCTCGATAAAGTTTGATAAAAACTGTACACCTTTATGTCTGTTGCTAAATGAATTAATAATTCTTATAGCACACATCAACCATTTCTCGATTAAGTGATACACAGGGTTATCAACTTTATCATGTGAATGAATGGTTTGCTCCCCAGACTTCGCTGTTGCTTTCTGTTTTCTTTCCTTTGGAAATGCTACCAATTGATTGCCCAATATCTGAAAAAAATTAAATTAACCACAATCTTAATAGCTATATAATATAAATAATATTACGTACATCCGTTGATTAAACACGGCGATCCCCAAAGGCCTCAGAAATGGCCAAATGGTATAGAAAAAAAGGTTGGGTGTGTGTCGCTATTTCTGAGGCCTTTGGGGAGGAAAGCTCTTATCGGTGATTTTTGGGCACGTTAGGGTGTTGTCTGCCAAATTCTTATTACCGGTTTGCACACATTGGCAACCCTTAGGGACCTATGCATGGTCAACAGGGCTTACAGATTACAGCCCGCTTTTACTTGTTATGTGAATGCAAAAAAAAACAAAATAGAGCAGCCATTTTGGTATTAATAACTAAATAATTCGTTAAACATCAAATGTTTTTTCTTTTTATTTTCATACCTGTACTCTGCCGAGGCATCGTCACAGTTACTATTAGGGTAGTTGAAACACGTCTTGTTGGCTTTTTGGTGCTCTTTCTCGGTGAGGCCGTTGTTAACACTAGAATTACCAGAGCCTACAAAAAAACTCGTAGGTCCGTCCCACCTTAAATCGCTTCTCAAAACCGTTCTCACCTCTCTGCCAGCGTCTTTTGTTAATCTAAATGTGCTGATAAAAGAAAAGCTGCAAGTAGCCGGCTATTCCATCCCCCCCAACGACTTAGAACGTGCACAAACTTCTCCCAGCTCATGCCTTGATTATCTGGGAGTGAAGTGGAGTTTTAGAGTGGAAATAATAGATCATTATTTGGAATACACGCATTTCACGTGTGTTCTGTTTCTACAGTAATCCGTGTAAACACATTTTTAAAACAGAAACGTTTTTCATATTGTAGTAGTAAATGACAAAATGTAAGCATAAACTATATAATGTATGAAGCCTGAAGTCCAAATATCAAACACATTTACAAAAGGTACAAATATAACAGAACAAGTATGATTTTATTCAAAAATATAACTGCAGAAAAAAGCCACCTTAGCATGCCACATTGACACATACTTACTACAACTGCCATGGTAGCATAATGGTATCAGTCGCTGACTAGTATTCAAAAGGTCATGAGTTCGATCCTGCGCGATTGAGTTTTGAGACGTAAACTGCTGTTATTCTTACTATTTTATAATAAAAACATACATTTGATTTCAGTGTGTAACAGCCGTTGTAATTTATGATACTTGTAAAGGTTAGTTTTTTTTTTTATTCACTTTTCATTCTCTCAGTCGTGTTCAGGATCCTTCCCTTCCACTGGCCCCCCCCCCCCATCTGAGAATGCCGTTTTCACATAAAGATGCGCTATAGCTCTGCAGCATATTTGTGACTGCATTCTCGTACCAATGCTTGCGAACTGAAGAGCCTGCGTGCACTTTTCGTGGCATTACACGTCTATTTTTTTGAGCATGCCCGTGTCGCTCAAACACAGGAACATATGTTGGTGTACAAGAATAACAAAATAAGTGCACTTTTATTCTAGACTATACGTGAAGAAAAAATAAAGCAAGTTACAGTAGGCGGCTGATACGACAGCTTGCGTGGTGCAATGCTAAGAACTGCTGATTTCCGATCCGTGCTATATAAAATCATCACATTCAAATATTAACAATTCCCACACACCCTTCCTACATTCACGACATGTGTACTTGTTGCAGTGTACACATCTCTCTGTGCTATGGTTCCTATTACACTGAATGAGCACCTGACATTGTACTTTCTTCCCTATACAAATAACATTCGAGCATAGCGCGTCTCCAAATAAATCACATTTGAGTTATAGCGCGTCTTTATGTGATAAAAAGCAGTGTCACATGGGGGGAGGGTCGTGGACGCGACTGAGAGAATGGAACTGAATTAAAAAAAAAAGCTAACCTTTATAATTATCATGCATTTACACTGGCTCTTGCAGACTGACTGAAATCAAATGCATGTTTTTATTCTAAAATAGTTCAATACATGCAATATTATTTGAAAAAGAAGAGCGTCAGATCGGATTTGAATACACGCTGACGCTGTTACAGAAGGAGTCTGCTTATTCAGTGCCGCAGTTTCAACGCACAGTACATGCAATATTATTTGAAAACGAACAGCGTCAGATAGGGCGCATATTCAAACCCGATCTGACGCTGTTTGTTTTCAAATAATATTGCATTAGTGCGATGATGTTTTTACATATATTGTCTCTTTCATTCATCTTGCGGTTTGTAATCAGTGACCGCGTGTTTTTTCCCCGATCTTGCCAGTTCGCACATGTTGCTGTATGGTGGTGTTTCTTTTGTACTCCAGGACATGCAGAGGACAGAATAATACAGAGCAGTAAGTTCAGCGCTATATGCAATCAGACAGACAGACAGGCAGAGAAGGCACTAGATATATAAATAAACAGGGAAGGCATTGTATAATAGATATATAAAAAACAACTAAGGGGATAGATATATAGATAGGTAGGAAGGAAAGGCACTATATGATAGGCAGACAGGGAAGCTCCTATATAATAATAAAATTACTGTTATTGCTATATAGATAGACAGGGAGTTCAGGCAGGCAGAACGGCGAAGGTTAAAAATAAATAAATAAGTTTTCTCCCTAGCGGAGATTCGAACTCGGATCTTTTGAGGTACAGCAAGTCTGCTGTGCTCTAAGTGACGAAATCTTTCCAGTACGCCACAGAAGCTGTTGTAAAAGTCCTGAACCTTTTATGAAAGTGTATTTGCTCTTTGGCTGTCAGGTTTCATACATTTTATAGTTTATGTCTACATTTTGTGACATTTATTACTAAAATATGAAAAAGTTTCTGTTTTAACATTGTGTTTACACAGATTACTGTAGAAACGGAACACACATGAAATGCGTGTGTTCCAAATAACAATCTATTATTTCCACTCTAAAACTCCACTTCACTCCCAGATAATCGAGCTCGGAGAAGTTTGTGCACATTCTGAGTCGGTGGGGGGATGGAATAGCTAGCTGCTTGCAGTTTGTTTTTATCGGCACATTTACAGGACAAAGGAGGCTGGCGGAGAGGTGAGAGCGGTTTTAAGAAGCGATTTAAGGTGGGACGGATCTACGAGTTTTTTCGTAGGCTCTGGTAATTCTAGTGTTAATCAGATAACAGATAACCCTAAATCCAAAGAGGACTGTTTCATTTATGTTAGGTAGAATGCCCAGAGGGGACTGGGCGGTCTCATGGTCTGGAATCCCTACAGATTTTATTTTTTTCTCCAGCCGTCTGGAGTTTTTTTTTGTTTTTTCTGTCCCCTCTGGCCATTGGACCTTACTCTTATTCGATGTTAATTAATGTTGATTTATTTTGTTTTTCTTATTGTGTCTTTTATTTTTCTATTCTTTATTATGTAAAGCACTTTGAGCTACTGTTTGTATGAAAATGTGCTATATAAATAAATGTTTGTTTGTTAATCGAGATTCAAGCAATTTCTCACGTGCTGAAAATCATTGTTAAATAATAATATTATTAATAATAATAATAAGGTAGTGGTTGTATTTTAAAATTTAACATTGTACATACAAACATCCTTATAGCCATTAGGGAGTAAATCAATGGAATTATTTATTTATTTATTTATTTTTCACTAATTATATATATATATATATATATATATACTCTTACCGGGCGTTTTGGTAGTAATTCTATGTCGACCTGAAAAGTGTGCATCAAATTCATCTGAATCCAAGAAGCGAGCCATAACGCTCCAGGAATGCAGAATGCATTAAAATATTTTAATGTATAATTCCGTCCAAGTCAATTATATATATATAATGGACAGATAACCATCTAACATGACATAATTAAACATTATCGTTTATAAGCACACGGTGAAACGTATATTCCAATGAATTTTATTTATTTATTTTTATGTAATAGGGTACATCTAGAATGTTCCAACGTTATCACTTATAGACAGACGGTGAAACGTATATTCCAATGAATTTTATTATTTCATTTTATGTGATACGGTACATCTAGAATGTTCCAACTAGGCCCCGGGAGTTAGTACACGCGTCTTATCGCAACGAGTGGCAACTGATGTAAAATTTGTAAAGAAACCTAGAATTCCATTTACCTTTTTTCATTTTATTGGGGTTATAATTGAATGACATCGTAATGCACAATCATGATAAATATACACATTTTATTTCTTAACATATCCTAGTTAATTAATAAAATGTTTGCTATGCACCAAAATAATGTTTTTTCTTCTTTTAAGATATAAGCTAATCATGCCAGGAATAAAAAAAATAAATAAACGTGTACACACATTCGTGACTATATATACATATATATATACATATATATACTCAGCAAAAAAAGAAACGTCCCTTTTTCAGGACTGTGTATTTCAACAATAATGTTTTAAAAATCCAAATAACTTTACAGATCTTCATTGTAAATTGTTTAAACAATGTTTTCCATGCATGTTCAATTAACCATAATCAATTAATTAACATGCACCTGTGGAATGGTCGTTAAGACCTTAACAGCTTACAGAAAGTAAGCATTTAAGGTCACAGTTCTAAAAACGCAGGACACTAAAGAGACTTGTCCACCAACTGTGAAAAACACCCAAAGAAAGATGCCCAGGGTCCCTGCTCATCTGCGTGAACGTGCATTAGGCATGCTGCAGGGAGGCATGAGGACTGCTGATGTGGATAGGGCAATAAATTGCCATGTCCGCACTGTGAGACGCCTAAGACAGTGCTACAGGGAGACAGGAAGGACAGCTGATCATCCTCGCAGTGGAAGACCACGTGTAACAACACCTGCACAGGATCGGTACATCCGAATATCACACCTGCGTGACAGGTACAGGATGGCCACAACAACTGCCCGAGTCACACCAGGAACACACAATCCCTCCATCAGTGCTCAGACTGTCCGCAATAGGCTGAGAGAGGCTGGACTGAGGGCTTGCAGGCCTGTTGTAAGGCAGGTCCTTACCAGACATCACCAGCAACAACGCCGCCTATGGGCACAAACCCACCTTCGCTGGACCAGACAGGAGTGGCAAAAGTGCGTGAGTTTCTGCATGACAGCAATGTCAGTGTTCTGCCATGGCCAGCGAAGAGCCCAGATCTCAATCCCATTGAGCACGTCTGGGACCTGTTGGATCGCAGGGTGAGGGCTAGGGCCATTCCCCCCAGAAATGTCCAGGAACTTGCAGGTGCCTTGGTGGAAGAGTGGGGTAACATCTCACAGCAAGAACTGACAAATCTGGTCCAGTCCATGAAGGAGGAGATGCACTGCAGTACTTCAAGCAGCTGGTGGCCACACCAGATACTGACTGGTACTTTTGATTTTGAGCCTCCCTTCATTCAGGGACACATTGTGAAACATTTTTAGTTTATGTCTTATGGTGTTGACTCTTTTAGTGTTCATGCAAATATTTACACATTAAGTCTACTGAAAGTAAAAACAGTTGAAAGTCAGGGGACGTTTCTTTTTTTGCTGAGTATATATATATATATATATATATATATATATATATATATATAAAAACTAAAAACCAGATTTTTATTTATTTATTTACAAGACCATCTGCTGTAACGTGACTTACCAGCCTCTAGGCCTATCATAAATTAAATGGCGCGTATTAAGAATAACAAGAGAATTCCATTTTACCTTTTTTCATTTATAGGTCTATGATGTAATAAAACACTGTAATGCATAATCATGATAATATACAGAATTTAAAATTACATGCCTTACTTTTGTTGTCTGCTGGGACGCGAACCCAGATTTTTTCCTGACTTAGAAAAACGACCGCCCGAATACCAGTGTCACCATTGTATGTGTTACGATATTTTTGTCTGTTACTGTTTAATTCATATGCTGATACATTTTTTTTTTTTTTTTTCCATTAACATAGTTCATACATTTTGACAGTAGCGCCATGTTGTTTTTTCACGCATAGACTCCTCACAGCCCGCCGACCTGTCTGTTACCTGATTGGCTGTTATGAACATGTGACGCGCTCGATGCACTCAGCGCATGCCCGAATCAGCATGGTGTAATTCCATTGGATAGTTCAACATGAGGCCAGTGTTTGTTGATTGGTTAAAATATGTTGGCGGGTTATCTAAAAAAAATCTTATCTTTAAACGTTTTGATTGGCCCTAACGTTGTAAAAGCTTCGCCCAAAAGCATATTTAAAGACAGGTAATTGGACCCAAAGCCTCAGGCCTCCTCCATAACAAGAATTGGGTATGTTGTGGTAAGCGCTGGTGATCATCTCCCTATGACTGAGACCTAGCAGGCTGGCATTGTCCGCTGCTATTAAGGTCAGAAGGAGACACCGACGCTTGTTTTACAGCTAACCATTCTTTTGACCGAGCTGAAGTAGGCTGGCTGAGTATACCACTTTTGCAAGGTTTTAACCGGCTACGCTTACCCGTGTCCCTGTGTTGCTTGGCCAGTCAAGCGTTCTTGCTGGTCCACCCGGAGCTTGCTGACCCCAGCTTACCTGTGTCCCTGTGTTGCTTGGCCAGTCAAAAGTTCTTGCTGGGGATTAATAAAGTATCTATCTCTCTGGGGGTTAATAAAGTATCTATCTGTCTGGGTGTTCATAAAGTATCTCTCTGTCTATCTATCCATCTCAGCGACACACCATCATCTGTTTTGTTTTAAGAAGCAAGACATGGATTCTGCAACAATAAAACCAACCGATAAAGCAGATGACGATGTCATCATTTTAGAAGAATACCATTCTGTAGAATGTGGAGGTGAAGCAGATAAGTCTAATCAGGTAATTTTGAATGTATGCCTTTTATAAATGTTCTTGGCTTTCAGAGATGTTTTTTTCTTGACTTTCACATCTATTTTACTTTTCTCTATAAAGGAGGTGCCAAAAAGAGAAACTCGCCACCCCATGAAAAAGGCTGAAGCAGCTGCTGAATGCAGCACTAATTTTGACAAGAAAAAGACGGACACACCTGGCCTAGATGGCACGACCTTGGACATGGTGAGTCTGGACTTTAAGAACATTTCTGTTAAGTCTATTTGAATGGCGGTACAAAATAGGATCTGATTTTATTTTATTTTAACTTGACAGATTGCATGCGGAGAGCCCAAGTATTATACAAAAGAAGTGCTTTCAGCAACTTTGAAAGGTCTTATCAATAAAAAGAAAGATGATTTAAAACCAGATGTTAAAGATTTAATTTGTGACATTGAAAGCTTTATTGAAAGAATGCCTGCCTTAGTGATGTGTTTCCTTTTTTCGGACAGAAGGGCCGATTTAAAAGCCCTAACGGCTATTTCACATGTGACTAGATGTATCTATAGATCAATAGGGAATACTATTCCTGTAATGATACGTAGTACGTTTTTGTGTCTTTTAAGGCGTGTGGCTTATATCTGCTCCAACAGTAATGACGATTCTGTTGAGAAAGCCGTCCAGTTGGCTTCTGAAATAATGTCCAGAATTCTATGTTGTGCTGATATCCCGTCAGGAATATGCATGTATCATGTGGGAATATAACTTTTTTCTTTTTCCCCATATTAGACTGACTTTAAGATGGCCGGTGAGGTCTTTAAACACGATGTAAAAGCTTGTTCAACTTCAAATCTGAAGTCTCAAGACCTGTGTGTAATTTCCCAAACACCTGTCAGCCATCGCAGTCACAGAGCCGGATTGATTTTAATTAAGCATTGTGTAAAGTCTGTTGTAGCTTACGTGGTCAGTAGTTGTGTAAGAGATGTATTAACAGGGTCTTGTTTAGCATGCCGTTTGGGTGATGAATCTCAGGATGGGCACAGTTGTCTTTTACTAGAATCTGATTCTGAGGAGATGCACCCTTGTGTTTTCAGCATCTGTCAACAGATTAGTATTAAAAGATTAATACAAACGGTGTTTTCTATGTTTAAACCAATGTGCGGATTAAGAATTGTGAAACCGACAAAAAATCATATTCTCAACTGTCTGAAGTAGTTTGTTGCTGAAGTAAACACTTTTCAGCTTATACAAAAGATGCAACACTTATACAAAAGATGCAACGTGCAACAAAGCCCAAGATTCAAACAGCAGCTTTTGAACTTGTCTCTAATCACCATTAGTTATTTTTTAAAGCCAAAATCGATTTACAGAAACCTAAGCAAATTGCATTATCCATGCTAAACAAGACCTGTTTGTGTTGTATTTTCTGTCGACTAACTGTTGTATTTTTGTTTTTTGTTGTCAGAGAAACCAAGACTCAGCAACTAGAACAAGGAAAACCCGGTCCCTGCCCAGCGTGACACGTAATACATCCTATAGAAGGTTTTCTCCTTATATTATATCTGCTAGAAAAAGATTCATTATGACAATTGGTCGCTCAGTCGTCTGGGCTTATGTGTTTAGCTCTGTTGAACATTTAGGGGAAAAATGTGCTGAATGTCAAGAGAACAAATGGATGCCAGACAGACACATTTGTAGTATTTGGTTCTCTAAACCATTTATTACATATAAACATAGTTTATTTATGCTCAAAAGGGCTAGAAGAGATAGACTTGTGTCCTGTGTGCGTGCTTTGTTAAAAATGTATAATCTCCCTTGTTTTCGTAAAGCTATCAAGATTGAAGTGGATGATATTATAGCTGAATTTGAGCAAGGAGAGATACCCATTGATGCATACGCAAAACTGATTCAGCCTGTGAAGACCAGCTTTATGTGGTCGGCTCTGTTCCAAACAGAGAAAATAGGCTTGCATAATTTAGTGAAATATAAATATATAAAGTATGTGCTG